>CM035814.1:47697793-47894177 GCA_020458035.1 Magallana ariakensis | reverse complement strand
TTCGGTGGTTAAACAACCCACCGCCTTTGTGCTACATGCACAGGACAACAAACGGCCGTTTTAACGGCCACCAAATTTTAAGAAAAGATGCCTCTATCACACATGTTGTGAAATGTTGTACATGCACATAATGGGTTTTGTAAAACTGATATCAAGAATAGGTATTGACACAAAGGGTTGTCCTGAGTTGTGTATTAAACGTGAAGGCAAGACTCCCCCCCCCCCCCCCCCCCCCCCCCCCCCCCCCCCGCACAAACTCTAACACACTACCGTAGTTGATATATGTGATATATGATCAGATCTTCTTGCTTTGCGAGTAAAACCTATCTGACATTCACCAATAATATGATGTCATGTTAAAAGTTTATGTAATTGAGTGTCAAGATTTTTATTAATAAAACAATTTGCCAGTAGCGTTTGTCACTGTCATACCTGCTGTATAGCTATTTGGATCGCAGATATATTAATATTATATCACTTCTTGCCCTGCTTTCTGTAGTTATTTACATTAAACATTATGTACTATAACTCGCATGACATTAAATCTCAGAACAAACCCTTTAGAATAAATAAAAAATCAAAAGATCCATTGCCCCTCTTATTTCATTCAACCCATATATCATTTGTAATTATAACAAAATCAGGAATTTATTCTTAATGATTTTACGTCGAATACGAATAAGGACCAAATTTAATTATGTACCAATTAATCAAAGCAACATATTTCACGAACTGATAAAAAATAAATGTTTTGGTTCATCTTTTATTGGATAAATCTATATTATAACACATGTTCAAATAATTGATATGATGCATGTGAACAAATTAATTGAAAACACATGATCAAAATCAAAATAATTTGTAATCATTTATCTTACATGAATATTAATAATATTTAAATGAAATAATTGATGGACTATTGTGTAACAACATTCATGTATTAGAAACTCTTTATATTCCTATACATGTGTGTGTGTTTCGGGGGGGGGGGGGGGGGGGGTATAAACCATAACTGTGTCCCTAGAATGTTATGTTGTTTCAGATTTGTTATAACATTAAATAATGGTAGACAACAGACAGATTAGATGTTTGAATTATTCAGTCATAATGTACTATCAGTTTTGTGCCCTTATAAATAAGCACAGCCATCACTATTTATTTAAAATTAGTGAAAAATCTGTGAAAACTGGGCACATACCAGCTTACATGTGTTATAGTGAATCATATTTGGGCAAGATTTGTTTTGATTGTATTTTACCTTTCTCATCCATTAATGTATGCGTATTTGCCTTTATTATCCATGTATAACTGTTTATTCTTATGTTAAACAACTGTTTCATCTTATAAATAACAGTACAGATAGCATTACAACGACACAACCAGTACACACAACTGTAACAGTTGTTTACTATTGCATTATAAAGAAGGTAGCTTTTCGAAAAATTTGTGTGGCCCTGAAAAGGGCCGTTTTGTTTTATCAACTGCCACTGCTTGCAGTTTACTTGCTGCTGGTGTACTTGGTGACAGCCTTGGTGCCTTCAGAGACAGCGTGCTTGGCCAATTCACCGGGCAGGAGAAGACGGACTGCAGTCTGGATTTCTCTGCTGGTGATGGTTGAGCGTTTGTTGTAGTGGGCCAGGCGGGAAGCCTCGGCGGCGATTCTCTCGAAGATGTCATTGACGAAAGAATTCATGATGCTCATGGCCTTGCTGGAAACTCCAGTGTCAGGGTGCACCTGCTTCAGGACTTTGTAGATGTAGATAGCGTAGGATTCCCTCCTCCTCCTGCGCTTTTTCTTGTCCCCAGTTCTCTGGGCCTTGGCCTTGGTGGCGGCTTTCTTAGCTCCTTTCGATCCGACTTTGGGTGGCATGTTTACAGGTTGCTGGCAAACTGAAACTATGAGTGGCGCTAAGCGATTCGCTGCCTTATATATCACGCGAGGGGGATTGAAGCGAACAGGTAAATCGCGGACGTCCTTGTAAACATCAAATTGGTCGGTTTGCCCGAGGTGCGTATAAGACAAGCGTTGCGATTGGCGGGACATTTCAATCCGTGGAAGTGTTTAAATAGCGTGGCGCAGCGCATCGTGTGTTATTCGTTGATATCATTTTGTCAGCACCCAACCTACAAATCGAAAATGTCTGGACGTGGTAAAGGAGGTAAAGTGAAGGGAAAGGCAAAGAGCCGATCATCCCGTGCCGGACTACAGTTCCCCGTGGGTCGTATCCACCGTCTGCTGAGGAAGGGCAACTACGCCGAGAGAGTTGGAGCCGGTGCCCCTGTGTACCTGGCCGCCGTTCTTGAGTACTTGGCCGCTGAAGTCTTGGAGTTGGCAGGCAACGCAGCCCGTGACAACAAGAAGACCAGAATCATCCCCCGTCATCTGCAGCTGGCCATCCGTAACGACGAGGAGTTGAACAAACTTCTGTCCGGTGTGACCATCGCCCAGGGTGGTGTTCTGCCCAACATCCAGGCCGTGCTCCTCCCCAAGAAGACCCAGAAGCCAGCCGCCAAGTAAAAAGTCAGCTCTGCCGACTTTTTTGTCTATACCAAACGGCCGTTTTCACGGCCACCCATATTTTTCGAAAAGATGCTTCTATAGCATGCAGTGTTCATGTACATGCACATAAATTATATAGAACGCACACGTAGATACACGTTTCTTAGATTATGGAGACAGTGGTATTAGAGCAAGCGTGCGCGATACAATACATGCACGATACATGCATGCTTGCTTGGTTATTTAAGTTTTTAATAATAATAATAATAATAATAATAATAATAATAACAATAACAATAATAAAAATAATAAAAGCCTTTACACAAAGACCTGCCCTGTAAACATATCGCCCCTTATTTTAATTCATATATATATATATCAAATTCACGACTGCATGTTGGTGTTCAATATTTTAAATCCGTTTTGCATTGTCTATTTGTATTTTTATTCATTTTATTTCTAAAACGCTGTCAATTAATACTATGCACCTCGTCAACATTATGCCGATTTAAATATGTTGTAGAAAATCGCCCACAGAATGGTGATATACAGACTATGGAGATTAAATTCACGTGAATGTTTATAGGCAAAGAATATGCGTGCTGTATCCTGTTCATTGATAATCTTAAGGTGAACATTACAATAAATGTATTTGCATTGGTCTCCAAACCTACACGTGTAGGCCTATAATAGGTTTATAGATGCAATCTATGTACATGTGGTGTTTTAGAGGTAGCAGATGCATGGTGCATGCGGTACAATTCAATTAGATATATATACATTTGTGCATTGCAATATCAGAGGTAATATAGGGGAATAAAGAAACAATATGGGTGAAGAATATAGAAATACCATGCAATGTGGGACTGATCACTTGCGTTACAGAGGGGATCATACTTTTAATGTTTGTAATCAACATACAAAACTTTCTGTGAATACGTGTTTTAACTTCGTATGCTAGCTAGTCGCATGATTTTTTTAAACAGTTTATTACATATTTGGTACCGCATATTATTTCTTTCTATAACTGATTCAAGGTACTGTTTGTACACTCTAATGGGCAGCGGCTAAATCATACGTGTATAGTGGCGTTGGAATAAAAAAATAAATAAATAAATAAATATGTTATTGTATACACGGCAATAGGATGAACAAGATAGGCTATTGATGAACAAAAAGATAAATGAATCAAATAAATTTTAAAATATAAAAGCATAACGCTTTTAACGCAATGAAGCACAAGAATGCGGCATGCAATAGATTTAAACTAATATAGAAGTACTAACTATTTTTTTTCAACATTTCGTACAACTTTTCCTTTGATTAAATTCGATATTTAGGTGTTGGTCTCATTTGTTTTGGGGTTTTCGTTTTTTGTTTCTTTTATTTTTTCCCGGCAGTTTTTTAAATTTATAATTCTATCTGGAATTAAAATTTTCAGCGCACGTATTTTTGTGCGCTGTGTTTCAGGGTGTACGGAGCTGTCGTGTGTTTCGTTAAAAAAGAGACATGAATTAGTTCACCCCACGACAAACGACATTTAACAAACTTGTCTCAGTAAGTTAACAGGTTATAACCCTAAGTAAGTTTTTAAATTTTATCAATTTTAGATAGATTGCGTGACTTTTAGCTGCCTGTGCAGTTGCAAAATGCTGGTCTGGCCTATGTTTTCGTTTAGTTTTAATTCTTTTCGTGATATTTTTGCGGGAGAAATGCAGATAATACTGTAGAGACACATCTACATTAAATGTTTTTAGTAAAATAATTACAATTGCGGCCTATGAAACGGCGCAACAAGGATGCAAACACCGACATCAAAACACACATGGACCTCAGTATGAATAAGCGCTTCGAGTTTAGGGGGGATGTTTTCGAGGACGTCCGCGCTCGATGTAAACAAAAACAGCGAGTGCGTGTGACCCCATTATTTCCTCGTCTTAGTTCGCAGTGAATAGAACGACGTTTCCATTTCGTCCGAAACCATGGCAGATACAGCAACCCCAACCCCAGCCAAGAAGAAGGTTACAAAGCCTAAGGTGCCAGCAGCGCACCCCAAGTACGTGGACATGATCAGGGCCGCCTTGGAATCTTTGAAAGAGCGTGGCGGATCTTCCAGACAGGCCATTCTGAAGTACATAATGGCCAACTACAAAGTCGGTAACGACGTCAACTCCATCAACGCCCACTTGAAAATGGCTCTGAAGAACGGAGTGAAGAAAGGCGCTCTGAAACAAGCCAAGGGCACAGGCGCCAGTGGCTCCTTCAAGCTTGGTGACAAGCCCAAGACTGAGAAGAAACCCAAGGCCAAGAAAGTTGCCAAGCCTAAGGCAGCAAAACCCAAGAAGGCCGCAGCAGCAAAACCAGAAAAGGCAGCCGGAGAGAAAAAGACTGCTGAAAAAAAGAAGAAGTCCCCCAAGAAAGCAGCCGGACCCAAGAAGGTTAAGACTCCAAAGAAGAAGGCAGCAGCTAAATCCCCAAAGAAGGCAGCAGCCAAGCCAAAAAAGGTCAAAACACCCAAGAAGGCAGCTGCTAAGAAAGCCAAGACTCCCAAGAAGGCAGCAGCAGCAGCAAAGAAATAAGCAATTCTAGCACCATTGCAGATTGCCAATTTAAACAACAACAAAAAAAAGCCCTTTTCAGGGCTACCCATATTTTTAGAAAAGATGTCTCCATTACAAGTAACAATGAAACGTACATGTGTGTGTGTGCGTGCGTGTTACGAGTGTAATTACATGCTTGCATGTATAGTCATGTGAACCTATGTGTGTTTTTTTTTTTTTTTTTTTTTTTTTTAAGTCACAAAAAGAGGTGACGACAAGTCAGTATTTATTCTATTTCATTCATTAATTTATTTTAATAAATTTTTCATTTGTATTGGTAATGTCACCCATACTAAATGATAGTGAACAAACACAAACAAAATCAATTGACATACTGTCTGCATGTTTACATATTTTTATTTATTTTTTTTTTTTTTAGGCTCTGCACTTAACATCTATTAGTATGCAGCCATATATACAAATTAAACATTTTTATCATTCTAACATGTATGAAATAAAGCACAAATTTACGGAAAGAAATATCAAAACAAATTACACACCCGAACGACCGACCCACCGGCCGCAACAACAACAACAAGAAACATAATAGATACACCACACACACACACACCCCCACCCCCCTCCCACCGCCCAACCCCACCCCCCGTTCCAAAAAAAAAAAAAAATTTAAAAAAATATGAAGATGATTTAACATAGTCATACTATGAATGCATTTAAATACATTGGCAGTTCACGCAACATTGTTAAATTCACAATGTTTAGATTTCACATACATGTAAGCAAATAACAGAATTTTACTTTTTATCTTATTTCCATGAGCTACTAGTATGTTTAAAAATAAAAAAAGAAAGGCTTATTCAGCTGTACATGTGCATAATAGACAATTGTATATATTAATTATACATGTATATTATAATATTGATGTAGGATGAGGCTGCATGCTGATTATCTTTTATTTCACATGTGATTGAATTAATGTTAGTCTTTCTTTTTTCTTTTTTTTTTTAATCAAAAGCACACAAAACATAAACAAAAGAGGGTATAGTCATAATTTATTTTGTGAAATTGTACAGGACAGGAACACCAGAAATATGTATGCAAGGGATGAAATATACATGCAGTCACTCAATCTGGGAATAACATGTACATAGTAAGTGAGGTCATTCTCAGTTCTCTCTGCGTTTGCAAGATGAGTGCATTGGATTACATCTCAGGGCATTTATTTTCTGTGATATGAAGATAAGTTTTTTGTTTTATTTTATTCATATTTGTGCATGTATACAGTTGAGAAAGTCTTAATCTTTTATGGTTCTCTAAAAATAGTTGACCTTTTTTTTTTTTTTTTTTTTTTTTAAATATATTTATTGCACCTCTTAACCTTTTATAGTATTCAGTACATCATTATTCCACTCCTTACTCCCGTGTGTCTGATTTTGAACTAGGGTACATACATGTGTGCATTGTCAAGTTATGCATTTGGTAAATGTAAAGATACATGGAGTTGCCCTGAGTTGTTGATTATAAATGAACACACAAATCGCTGAAGAGTTTTACAGACATAGAATATATTGTATTTCTATCGAAATTTGCTGTTTGTCTAATATTGGTTGTGTTTGTATATCTCCCAATCTCAAAGTTGACCGATATAAGCATAATTTTCTAAGTTCACAAATTCTGTGCAAAAGCCGGATTGAAATGATTTTACACCGGGCCAATGGGCACGGGTTATTGCCGACTAATCACAGACCAGCTCTCTCGGCTAGATAACCAATGGCAATTGTCGTTAGTGAGGGCGCGGTGATTTTGAAGGACGGCCTGTTATTCATCGACTCGGTATAAAGTTTATACAGAGAGCAAACTGCCTCATTCATTCATTTGACACTCGTCGAAGATGGCTCGTACTAAGCAGACCGCAAGAAAATCTACTGGAGGCAAGGCCCCACGTAAACAACTGGCTACCAAGGCCGCCCGTAAGAGCGCCCCAGCCACTGGTGGAGTCAAGAAACCCCACAGATACAGGCCCGGAACCGTCGCTCTCCGTGAGATCAGGAGATACCAGAAAAGCACTGAGTTGCTCATCAGGAAACTGCCCTTCCAGCGTCTGGTCCGTGAGATTGCTCAGGACTTCAAGACTGACCTGCGATTCCAGAGCTCCGCTGTCATGGCTCTCCAGGAAGCCAGCGAAGCTTACCTTGTCGGACTCTTTGAGGATACCAACTTGTGCGCTATCCACGCCAAGAGAGTCACCATCATGCCCAAAGACATCCAGCTTGCCAGACGTATCCGTGGCGAGAGAGCTTAAATTTCTTTGTCTCTGACAAATACAAAACGGCCGTTTTCACGGCCACCAAAACTTTTAGAAAAGATGCCTTTATTACTATCAATGACTACAATTCAACACCATTGCATTGGTAAAAAAAAATGGTGCACATTTTGAACAACATGAAGTTAAACCCTACAGTACACACAAATGCATGCAAACTCGGCCACGCTCTGCTTATCCCATTTTCACTAGATACTACAAACATCTATAGTGGATTTATGATTTCCAATGGGTATAGAATAGTTTGGTCACCATGAAATAAAAACCAACTTGTTACTTTTAGTTTATAGATGGTCCTATTATAGATAATATATTATAACGGCTAAATGATATTCCATTCTGTTTGTTTTTCTGTGTAAGTTGAGCATTTATTTATATTAACTCTACAAGAAACTGTAGGGCTGCATACTTGCATCAGTGCCTAATCATCATCATCATAATACCAACAGAAATGTATAATTAATACAATCACATCTGATTCGTTTACTATGAAATTTGTGCTATGATTTACAAAATCTAACCGATATTTTGTTCTTTCGGGCAATTTAACCAGATACCTAGTAAAAAAACAAAACCCCAAAAACCAACAACAAAAATCAAGATTATTGCAAGAAATTTGTTCAAAATGTAGGAAAATTCATTGATAAAAGAGCAATTCTGTGTGGCACTGAAATTTGTGTAATATCTGTCCTCTGTAGTTATCTATTTTCTTTAATCACATCTTTAATGTCAGAGTATGTTATCAGCATGTGTTCCTGTTCTTATCGGATGGTATTTTCTTTTGTTCGGTTTCCTTTTTGATTTTGGAAAGTTTATTTTTTATTTCAATATATAGAAATAATGAGCACTTGTTTATGGTGGCTGTGAATCACTTGTGCATAATTCATTAAAAAAAATGGTACAAATGCACATTAAAATTACAATCTTATCTGAAATTACTAGTAACTAAAAGTAAATATCATCATATTACATTATGTATTCATTTTGGTATTTACTTCACCAACAAGAGATATAGTGATTGATTTTTTCTTAGCATACACTTTAGAAATGGTATTATATATAATAGGGAATTAAGTTTTGAGAGATATAGAAAATCTGGGGCAAATAATTTTATTCAACACCAGCAACCCCCCCCCCCCCCTTCCTTTTTTTTTTTTTTTTTGTTAGTAAATATATATAAGTATATATAACAATATAAGTATGTCAATCAAAGAAATTCATTTAAAAAAAGTGCCTGCAGACACCACATGTCAACAAACTAGCGCCGAGGCGGGTTTACACTGTAGCCAATCAGCGTTCAGTTTACTTACCGCAAATTTTTCCCTGCCGAACTTTTCAAGGTAGAATGCTCTCTCACGGGTCGTAAATAAAGGGCTTTATAAGCTGTTCACGCGGCAATAAGACATCATTTCAGTACACTTCGACTGAGAGAAAACATGTCTGGACGTGGTAAAGGAGGAAAAGGTCTTGGAAAGGGGGGCGCCAAGCGTCACAGGAAAGTTTTGAGAGATAACATCCAGGGTATCACCAAGCCCGCCATCCGTCGTCTTGCACGCAGAGGTGGAGTCAAACGTATCTCCGGACTCATCTACGAGGAGACCCGTGGTGTCCTGAAGGTTTTCCTTGAGAACGTCATCCGTGATGCAGTCACATACACAGAGCACGCCAAGAGGAAGACCGTCACAGCCATGGACGTTGTCTACGCTCTGAAGAGACAGGGACGTACCCTCTACGGATTCGGTGGTTAAACAACCCACCGCCTTTGTGCTACATGCACAGGACAACAAACGGCCGTTTTAACGGCCACCAAATTTTTAGAAAAGATGCCTCTATCACACATGTTGTGAAATGTTGTACATGCACATAATGGGTTTTGTAAAACTGATATCAAGAATAGGTATTGACACAAAGGGTTGTCCTGAGTTGTGTATTAAACGTGAAGGCAAGACTCCCCCCCCCCCCCCCCCCCCCCCCGCACAAACTCTAACACACTACCGTAGTTGATATATGTGATATATGATCAGATCTTCTTGCTTTGCGAGTAAAACCTATCTGACATTCACCAATAATATGATGTCATGTTAAAAGTTTATGTAATTGAGTGTCAAGATTTTTATTAATAAAACAATTTGCCAGTAGCGTTTGTCACTGTCATACCTCTGTATAGCTATTTGGATCGCAGATATATAATATTATATCACTTCTTGCCCTGCTTTCTGTAGTTATTTACATTAAACATTATGTACTATAACTCGCATGACATTAAATCTCAGAACAAACCCTTTAGAATAAATAAAAATCAAAAGATCCATTGCCCCTCTTATTTCATTCAACCCATATATCATTTGTAATTATAACAAAATCAGGAATTTATTCTTAATGATTTTACGTCGAATACGAATAAGGACCAAATTTAATTATGTACCAATTAATCAAAGCAACATATTTCACGAACTGATAAAAAATAAATGTTTTGGTTCATCTTTTATTGGATAAATCTATATTATAACACATGTTCAAATAATTGATATGATGCATGTGAACAAATTAATTGAAAACACATGATCAAAATCAAAATAATTTGTAATCATTTATCTTACATGAATATTAATAATATTTAAATGAAATAATTGATGGACTATTGTGTAACAACATTCATGTATTAGAAACTCTTTATATTCCTATACATGTGTGTGTGTTTCGGGGGGGGGGGGGGGGGGGGTATAAACCATAACTGTGTCCCTAGAATGTTATGTTGTTTCAGATTTGTTATAACATTAAATAATGGTAGACAACAGACAGATTAGATGTTTGAATTATTCAGTCATAATGTACTATCAGTTTTGTGCCCTTATAAATAAGCACAGCCATCACTATTTATTTAAAATTAGTGAAAAATCTGTGAAAACTGGGCACATACCAGCTTACATGTGTTATAGTGAATCATATTTGGGCAAGATTTGTTTTGATTGTATTTTACCTTTCTCATCCATTAATGTATGCGTATTTGCCTTTATTATCCATGTATAACTGTTTATTCTTATGTTAAACAACTGTTTCATCTTATAAATAACAGTACAGATAGCATTACAACGACACAACCAGTACACACAACTGTAACAGTTGTTTACTATTGCATTATAAAGAAGGTAGCTTTTCGAAAAATTTGTGTGGCCCTGAAAAGGGCCGTTTTGTTTTATCAACTGCCACTGCTTGCAGTTTACTTGCTGCTGGTGTACTTGGTGACAGCCTTGGTGCCTTCAGAGACAGCGTGCTTGGCCAATTCACCGGGCAGGAGAAGACGGACTGCAGTCTGGATTTCTCTGCTGGTGATGGTTGAGCGTTTGTTGTAGTGGGCCAGGCGGGAAGCCTCGGCGGCGATTCTCTCGAAGATGTCATTGACGAAAGAATTCATGATGCTCATGGCCTTGCTGGAAACTCCAGTGTCAGGGTGCACCTGCTTCAGGACTTTGTAGATGTAGATAGCGTAGGATTCCCTCCTCCTCCTGCGCTTTTTCTTGTCCCCAGTTCTCTGGGCCTTGGCCTTGGTGGCGGCTTTCTTAGCTCCTTTCGATCCGACTTTGGGTGGCATGTTTACAGGTTGCTGGCAAACTGAAACTATGAGTGGCGCTAAGCGATTCGCTGCCTTATATATCACGCGAGGGGGATTGAAGCGAACAGGTAAATCGCGGACGTCCTTGTAAACATCAAATTGGTCGGTTTGCCCGAGGTGCGTATAAGACAAGCGTTGCGATTGGCGGGACATTTCAATCCGTGGAAGTGTTTAAATAGCGTGGCGCAGCGCATCGTGTGTTATTCGTTGATATCATTTTGTCAGCACCCAACCTACAAATCGAAAATGTCTGGACGTGGTAAAGGAGGTAAAGTGAAGGGAAAGGCAAAGAGCCGATCATCCCGTGCCGGACTACAGTTCCCCGTGGGTCGTATCCACCGTCTGCTGAGGAAGGGCAACTACGCCGAGAGAGTTGGAGCCGGTGCCCCTGTGTACCTGGCCGCCGTTCTTGAGTACTTGGCCGCTGAAGTCTTGGAGTTGGCAGGCAACGCAGCCCGTGACAACAAGAAGACCAGAATCATCCCCCGTCATCTGCAGCTGGCCATCCGTAACGACGAGGAGTTGAACAAACTTCTGTCCGGTGTGACCATCGCCCAGGGTGGTGTTCTGCCCAACATCCAGGCCGTGCTCCTCCCCAAGAAGACCCAGAAGCCAGCCGCCAAGTAAAAAGTCAGCTCTGCCGACTTTTTTGTCTATACCAAACGGCCGTTTTCACGGCCACCCATATTTTTCGAAAAGATGCTTCTATAGCATGCAGTGTTCATGTACATGCACATAAATTATATAGAACGCACACGTAGATACACGTTTCTTAGATTATGGAGACAGTGGTATTAGAGCAAGCGTGCGCGATACAATACATGCACGATACATGCATGCTTGCTTGGTTATTTAAGTTTTTAATAATAATAATAATAATAATAATAATAATAATAATAATAACAATAACAATAATAAAAATAATAAAAGCCTTTACACAAAGACCTGCCCTGTAAACATATCGCCCCTTATTTTAATTCATATATATATATATCAAATTCACGACTGCATGTTGGTGTTCAATATTTTAAATCCGTTTTGCATTGTCTATTTGTATTTTTATTCATTTTATTTCTAAAACGCTGTCAATTAATACTATGCACCTCGTCAACATTATGCCGATTTAAATATGTTGTAGAAAATCGCCCACAGAATGGTGATATACAGACTATGGAGATTAAATTCACGTGAATGTTTATAGGCAAAGAATATGCGTGCTGTATCCTGTTCATTGATAATCTTAAGGTGAACATTACAATAAATGTATTTGCATTGGTCTCCAAACCTACACGTGTAGGCCTATAATAGGTTTATAGATGCAATCTATGTACATGTGGTGTTTTAGAGGTAGCAGATGCATGGTGCATGCGGTACAATTCAATTAGATATATATACATTTGTGCATTGCAATATCAGAGGTAATATAGGGGAATAAAGAAACAATATGGGTGAAGAATATAGAAATACCATGCAATGTGGGACTGATCACTTGCGTTACAGAGGGGATCATACTTTTAATGTTTGTAATCAACATACAAAACTTTCTGTGAATACGTGTTTTAACTTCGTATGCTAGCTAGTCGCATGATTTTTTTAAACAGTTTATTACATATTTGGTACCGCATATTATTTCTTTCTATAACTGATTCAAGGTACTGTTTGTACACTCTAATGGGCAGCGGCTAAATCATACGTGTATAGTGGCGTTGGAATAAAAAAATAAATAAATAAATAAATATGTTATTGTATACACGGCAATAGGATGAACAAGATAGGCTATTGATGAACAAAAAGATAAATGAATCAAATAAATTTTAAAATATAAAAGCATAACGCTTTTAACGCAATGAAGCACAAGAATGCGGCATGCAATAGATTTAAACTAATATAGAAGTACTAACTATTTTTTTTCAACATTTCGTACAACTTTTCCTTTGATTAAATTCGATATTTAGGTGTTGGTCTCATTTGTTTTGGGGTTTTCGTTTTTTGTTTCTTTTATTTTTTCCCGGCAGTTTTTTAAATTTATAATTCTATCTGGAATTAAAATTTTCAGCGCACGTATTTTTGTGCGCTGTGTTTCAGGGTGTACGGAGCTGTCGTGTGTTTCGTTAAAAAAGAGACATGAATTAGTTCACCCCACGACAAACGACATTTAACAAACTTGTCTCAGTAAGTTAACAGGTTATAACCCTAAGTAAGTTTTTAAATTTTATCAATTTTAGATAGATTGCGTGACTTTTAGCTGCCTGTGCAGTTGCAAAATGCTGGTCTGGCCTATGTTTTCGTTTAGTTTTAATTCTTTTCGTGATATTTTTGCGGGAGAAATGCAGATAATACTGTAGAGACACATCTACATTAAATGTTTTTAGTAAAATAATTACAATTGCGGCCTATGAAACGGCGCAACAAGGATGCAAACACCGACATCAAAACACACATGGACCTCAGTATGAATAAGCGCTTCGAGTTTAGGGGGGATGTTTTCGAGGACGTCCGCGCTCGATGTAAACAAAAACAGCGAGTGCGTGTGACCCCATTATTTCCTCGTCTTAGTTCGCAGTGAATAGAACGACGTTTCCATTTCGTCCGAAACCATGGCAGATACAGCAACCCCAACCCCAGCCAAGAAGAAGGTTACAAAGCCTAAGGTGCCAGCAGCGCACCCCAAGTACGTGGACATGATCAGGGCCGCCTTGGAATCTTTGAAAGAGCGTGGCGGATCTTCCAGACAGGCCATTCTGAAGTACATAATGGCCAACTACAAAGTCGGTAACGACGTCAACTCCATCAACGCCCACTTGAAAATGGCTCTGAAGAACGGAGTGAAGAAAGGCGCTCTGAAACAAGCCAAGGGCACAGGCGCCAGTGGCTCCTTCAAGCTTGGTGACAAGCCCAAGACTGAGAAGAAACCCAAGGCCAAGAAAGTTGCCAAGCCTAAGGCAGCAAAACCCAAGAAGGCCGCAGCAGCAAAACCAAAAAAGGCAGCCGGAGAGAAAAAGACTGCTGAAAAAAAGAAGAAGTCCCCCAAGAAAGCAGCCGGACCCAAGAAGGTTAAGACTCCAAAGAAGAAGGCAGCAGCTAAATCCCCAAAGAAGGCAGCAGCCAAGCCAAAAAAGGTCAAAACACCCAAGAAGGCAGCTGCTAAGAAAGCCAAGACTCCCAAGAAGGCAGCAGCAGCAGCAAAGAAATAAGCAATTCTAGCACCATTGCAGATTGCCAATTTAAACAACAACAAAAAAAAGCCCTTTTCAGGGCTACCCATATTTTTAGAAAAGATGTCTCCATTACAAGTAACAATGAAACGTACATGTGTGTGTGTGCGTGCGTGTTACGAGTGTAATTACATGCTTGCATGTATAGTCATGTGAACCTATGTGTGTTTTTTTTTTTTTTTTTTTTTTTTTTAAGTCACAAAAAGAGGTGACGACAAGTCAGTATTTATTCTATTTCATTCATTAATTTATTTTAATAAATTTTTCATTTGTATTGGTAATGTCACCCATACTAAATGATAGTGAACAAACACAAACAAAATCAATTGACATACTGTCTGCATGTTTACATATTTTTATTTATTTTTTTTTTTTTTAGGCTCTGCACTTAACATCTATTAGTATGCAGCCATATATACAAATTAAACATTTTTATCATTCTAACATGTATGAAATAAAGCACAAATTTACGGAAAGAAATATCAAAACAAATTACACACCCGAACGACCGACCCACCGGCCGCAACAACAACAACAAGAAACATAATAGATACACCACACACACACACACCCCCACCCCCCTCCCACCGCCCAACCCCACCCCCCGTTCCAAAAAAAAAAAAAAATTTAAAAAAATATGAAGATGATTTAACATAGTCATACTATGAATGCATTTAAATACATTGGCAGTTCACGCAACATTGTTAAATTCACAATGTTTAGATTTCACATACATGTAAGCAAATAACAGAATTTTACTTTTTATCTTATTTCCATGAGCTACTAGTATGTTTAAAAATAAAAAAAGAAAGGCTTATTCAGCTGTACATGTGCATAATAGACAATTGTATATATTAATTATACATGTATATTATATTATTATACTTTCATGTTAAATACTGAAATCTGATTGGTTTAGACGCAGTTGACAATCCATTCTCGTACCCTCAGCGTTAGCAACACGCTTGGCAACGGGCCGATAGAACGAATTGTTACATGCGCGCAAATTATGCGCGTACGGTTCGCCGTTAAATTCACGTCATTTGTATATAAAAGCAGTAAAATTTTCTCTAAAATTAAGACATTCAGTATAATAAAATAAATAGTGCCTGTTTGGGAGGGTAACCGTTGAAATTGACACCCCTCGAAAACCATTGTCAACCTCCGCTTCGCGTCGGTTGACAATGGTTTTCTTGGGGTGTCAATTTCAACGGTTACCCTCCCAAACAGGCACTATTTATATAATATTGATGTAGGATGAGGCTGCATGCTGATTATCTTTTATTTCACATGTGATTGAATTAATGTTAGTCTTTCTTTTTTCTTTTTTTTTTTAATCAAAAGCACACAAAACATAAACAAAAGAGGGTATAGTCATAATTTATTTTGTGAAATTGTACAGGACAGGAACACCAGAAATATGTATGCAAGGGATGAAATATACATGCAGTCACTCAATCTGGGAATAACATGTACATAGTAAGTGAGGTCATTCTCAGTTCTCTCTGCGTTTGCAAGATGAGTGCATTGGATTACATCTCAGGGCATTTATTTTCTGTGATATGAAGATAAGTTTTTTGTTTTATTTTATTCATATTTGTGCATGTATACAGTTGAGAAAGTCTTAATCTTTTATGGTTCTCTAAAAATAGTTGACCTTTTTTTTTTTTTTTTTTTTTTTTAAATATATTTATTGCACCTCTTAACCTTTTATAGTATTCAGTACATCATTATTCCACTCCTTACTCCCGTGTGTCTGATTTTGAACTAGGGTACATACATGTGTGCATTGTCAAGTTATGCATTTGGTAAATGTAAAGATACATGGAGTTGCCCTGAGTTGTTGATTATAAATGAACACACAAATCGCTGAAGAGTTTTACAGACATAGAATATATTGTATTTCTATCGAAATTTGCTGTTTGTCTAATATTGGTTGTGTTTGTATATCTCCCAATCTCAAAGTTGACCGATATAAGCATAATTTTCTAAGTTCACAAATTCTGTGCAAAAGCCGGATTGAAATGATTTTACACCGGGCCAATGGGCACGGGTTATTGCCGACTAATCACAGACCAGCTCTCTCGGCTAGATAACCAATGGCAATTGTCGTTAGTGAGGGCGCGGTGATTTTGAAGGACGGCCTGTTATTCATCGACTCGGTATAAAGTTTATACAGAGAGCAAACTGCCTCATTCATTCATTTGACACTCGTCGAAGATGGCTCGTACTAAGCAGACCGCAAGAAAATCTACTGGAGGCAAGGCCCCACGTAAACAACTGGCTACCAAGGCCGCCCGTAAGAGCGCCCCAGCCACTGGTGGAGTCAAGAAACCCCACAGATACAGGCCCGGAACCGTCGCTCTCCGTGAGATCAGGAGATACCAGAAAAGCACTGAGTTGCTCATCAGGAAACTGCCCTTCCAGCGTCTGGTCCGTGAGATTGCTCAGGACTTCAAGACTGACCTGCGATTCCAGAGCTCCGCTGTCATGGCTCTCCAGGAAGCCAGCGAAGCTTACCTTGTCGGACTCTTTGAGGATACCAACTTGTGCGCTATCCACGCCAAGAGAGTCACCATCATGCCCAAAGACATCCAGCTTGCCAGACGTATCCGTGGCGAGAGAGCTTAAATTTCTTTGTCTCTGACAAATACAAAACGGCCGTTTTCACGGCCACCAAAACTTTTAGAAAAGATGCCTTTATTACTATCAATGACTACAATTCAACACCATTGCATTGGTAAAAAAAAATGGTGCACATTTTGAACAACATGAAGTTAAACCCTACAGTACACACAAATGCATGCAAACTCGGCCACGCTCTGCTTATCCCATTTTCACTAGATACTACAAACATCTATAGTGGATTTATGATTTCCAATGGGTATAGAATAGTTTGGTCACCATGAAATAAAAACCAACTTGTTACTTTTAGTTTATAGATGGTCCTATTATAGATAATATATTATAACGGCTAAATGATATTCCATTCTGTTTGTTTTTCTGTGTAAGTTGAGCATTTATTTATATTAACTCTACAAGAAACTGTAGGGCTGCATACTTGCATCAGTGCCTAATCATCATCATCATAATACCAACAGAAATGTATAATTAATACAATCACATCTGATTCGTTTACTATGAAATTTGTGCTATGATTTACAAAATCTAACCGATATTTTGTTCTTTCGGGCAATTTAACCAGATACCTAGTAAAAAAACAAAACCCCAAAAACCAACAACAAAAATCAAGATTATTGCAAGAAATTTGTTCAAAATGTAGGAAAATTCATTGATAAAAGAGCAATTCTGTGTGGCACTGAAATTTGTGTAATATCTGTCCTCTGTAGTTATCTATTTTCTTTAATCACATCTTTAATGTCAGAGTATGTTATCAGCATGTGTTCCTGTTCTTATCGGATGGTATTTTCTTTTGTTCGGTTTCCTTTTTGATTTTGGAAAGTTTATTTTTTATTTCAATATATAGAAATAATGAGCACTTGTTTATGGTGGCTGTGAATCACTTGTGCATAATTCATTAAAAAAAATGGTACAAATGCACATTAAAATTACAATCTTATCTGAAATTACTAGTAACTAAAAGTAAATATCATCATATTACATTATGTATTCATTTTGGTATTTACTTCACCAACAAGAGATATAGTGATTGATTTTTTCTTAGCATACACTTTAGAAATGGTATTATATATAATAGGGAATTAAGTTTTGAGAGATATAGAAAATCTGGGGCAAATAATTTTATTCAACACCAGCAACCCCCCCCCCCTTCCTTTTTTTTTTTTTTTTTTGTTAGTAAATATATATAAGTATATATAACAATATAAGTATGTCAATCAAAGAAATTCATTTAAAAAAAGTGCCTGCAGACACCACATGTCAACAAACTAGCGCCGAGGCGGGTTTACACTGTAGCCAATCAGCGTTCAGTTTACTTACCGCAAATTTTTCCCTGCCGAACTTTTCAAGGTAGAATGCTCTCTCACGGGTCGTAAATAAAGGGCTTTATAAGCTGTTCACGCGGCAATAAGACATCATTTCAGTACACTTCGACTGAGAGAAAACATGTCTGGACGTGGTAAAGGAGGAAAAGGTCTTGGAAAGGGGGGCGCCAAGCGTCACAGGAAAGTTTTGAGAGATAACATCCAGGGTATCACCAAGCCCGCCATCCGTCGTCTTGCACGCAGAGGTGGAGTCAAACGTATCTCCGGACTCATCTACGAGGAGACCCGTGGTGTCCTGAAGGTTTTCCTTGAGAAC
The DNA here is from genome assembly GCA_020458035.1 of Magallana ariakensis. Classification (NCBI taxonomy): domain Eukaryota; kingdom Metazoa; phylum Mollusca; class Bivalvia; order Ostreida; family Ostreidae; genus Magallana; species Magallana ariakensis. Next base: position 47,875,684 of record CM035814.1, on the reverse strand, counting down.
GTCATCCGTGATGCAGTCACATACACAGAGCACGCCAAGAGGAAGACCGTCACAGCCATGGACGTTGTCTACGCTCTGAAGAGACAGGGACGTACCCTCTACGGATTCGGTGGTTAAACAACCCACCGCCTTTGTGCTACATGCACAGGACAACAAACGGCCGTTTTAACGGCCACCAAATTTTTAGAAAAGATGCCTCTATCACACATGTTGTGAAATGTTGTACATGCACATAATGGGTTTTGTAAAACTGATATCAAGAATAGGTATTGACACAAAGGGTTGTCCTGAGTTGTGTATTAAACGTGAAGGCAAGACTCCCCCCCCCCCCCCCCCCCCCCCCGCACAAACTCTAACACACTACCGTAGTTGATATATGTGATATATGATCAGATCTTCTTGCTTTGCGAGTAAAACCTATCTGACATTCACCAATAATATGATGTCATGTTAAAAGTTTATGTAATTGAGTGTCAAGATTTTTATTAATAAAACAATTTGCCAGTAGCGTTTGTCACTGTCATACCTCTGTATAGCTATTTGGATCGCAGATATATAATATTATATCACTTCTTGCCCTGCTTTCTGTAGTTATTTACATTAAACATTATGTACTATAACTCGCATGACATTAAATCTCAGAACAAACCCTTTAGAATAAATAAAAATCAAAAGATCCATTGCCCCTCTTATTTCATTCAACCCATATATCATTTGTAATTATAACAAAATCAGGAATTTATTCTTAATGATTTTACGTCGAATACGAATAAGGACCAAATTTAATTATGTACCAATTAATCAAAGCAACATATTTCACGAACTGATAAAAAATAAATGTTTTGGTTCATCTTTTATTGGATAAATCTATATTATAACACATGTTCAAATAATTGATATGATGCATGTGAACAAATTAATTGAAAACACATGATCAAAATCAAAATAATTTGTAATCATTTATCTTACATGAATATTAATAATATTTAAATGAAATAATTGATGGACTATTGTGTAACAACATTCATGTATTAGAAACTCTTTATATTCCTATACATGTGTGTGTGTTTCGGGGGGGGGGGGGGGGGTATAAACCATAACTGTGTCCCTAGAATGTTATGTTGTTTCAGATTTGTTATAACATTAAATAATGGTAGACAACAGACAGATTAGATGTTTGAATTATTCAGTCATAATGTACTATCAGTTTTGTGCCCTTATAAATAAGCACAGCCATCACTATTTATTTAAAATTAGTGAAAAATCTGTGAAAACTGGGCACATACCAGCTTACATGTGTTATAGTGAATCATATTTGGGCAAGATTTGTTTTGATTGTATTTTACCTTTCTCATCCATTAATGTATGCGTATTTGCCTTTATTATCCATGTATAACTGTTTATTCTTATGTTAAACAACTGTTTCATCTTATAAATAACAGTACAGATAGCATTACAACGACACAACCAGTACACACAACTGTAACAGTTGTTTACTATTGCATTATAAAGAAGGTAGCTTTTCGAAAAATTTGTGTGGCCCTGAAAAGGGCCGTTTTGTTTTATCAACTGCCACTGCTTGCAGTTTACTTGCTGCTGGTGTACTTGGTGACAGCCTTGGTGCCTTCAGAGACAGCGTGCTTGGCCAATTCACCGGGCAGGAGAAGACGGACTGCAGTCTGGATTTCTCTGCTGGTGATGGTTGAGCGTTTGTTGTAGTGGGCCAGGCGGGAAGCCTCGGCGGCGATTCTCTCGAAGATGTCATTGACGAAAGAATTCATGATGCTCATGGCCTTGCTGGAAACTCCAGTGTCAGGGTGCACCTGCTTCAGGACTTTGTAGATGTAGATAGCGTAGGATTCCCTCCTCCTCCTGCGCTTTTTCTTGTCCCCAGTTCTCTGGGCCTTGGCCTTGGTGGCGGCTTTCTTAGCTCCTTTCGATCCGACTTTGGGTGGCATGTTTACAGGTTGCTGGCAAACTGAAACTATGAGTGGCGCTAAGCGATTCGCTGCCTTATATATCACGCGAGGGGGATTGAAGCGAACAGGTAAATCGCGGACGTCCTTGTAAACATCAAATTGGTCGGTTTGCCCGAGGTGCGTATAAGACAAGCGTTGCGATTGGCGGGACATTTCAATCCGTGGAAGTGTTTAAATAGCGTGGCGCAGCGCATCGTGTGTTATTCGTTGATATCATTTTGTCAGCACCCAACCTACAAATCGAAAATGTCTGGACGTGGTAAAGGAGGTAAAGTGAAGGGAAAGGCAAAGAGCCGATCATCCCGTGCCGGACTACAGTTCCCCGTGGGTCGTATCCACCGTCTGCTGAGGAAGGGCAACTACGCCGAGAGAGTTGGAGCCGGTGCCCCTGTGTACCTGGCCGCCGTTCTTGAGTACTTGGCCGCTGAAGTCTTGGAGTTGGCAGGCAACGCAGCCCGTGACAACAAGAAGACCAGAATCATCCCCCGTCATCTGCAGCTGGCCATCCGTAACGACGAGGAGTTGAACAAACTTCTGTCCGGTGTGACCATCGCCCAGGGTGGTGTTCTGCCCAACATCCAGGCCGTGCTCCTCCCCAAGAAGACCCAGAAGCCAGCCGCCAAGTAAAAAGTCAGCTCTGCCGACTTTTTTGTCTATACCAAACGGCCGTTTTCACGGCCACCCATATTTTTCGAAAAGATGCTTCTATAGCATGCAGTGTTCATGTACATGCACATAAATTATATAGAACGCACACGTAGATACACGTTTCTTAGATTATGGAGACAGTGGTATTAGAGCAAGCGTGCGCGATACAATACATGCACGATACATGCATGCTTGCTTGGTTATTTAAGTTTTTAATAATAATAATAATAATAATAATAATAATAATAATAATAACAATAACAATAATAAAAATAATAAAAGCCTTTACACAAAGACCTGCCCTGTAAACATATCGCCCCTTATTTTAATTCATATATATATATATCAAATTCACGACTGCATGTTGGTGTTCAATATTTTAAATCCGTTTTGCATTGTCTATTTGTATTTTTATTCATTTTATTTCTAAAACGCTGTCAATTAATACTATGCACCTCGTCAACATTATGCCGATTTAAATATGTTGTAGAAAATCGCCCACAGAATGGTGATATACAGACTATGGAGATTAAATTCACGTGAATGTTTATAGGCAAAGAATATGCGTGCTGTATCCTGTTCATTGATAATCTTAAGGTGAACATTACAATAAATGTATTTGCATTGGTCTCCAAACCTACACGTGTAGGCCTATAATAGGTTTATAGATGCAATCTATGTACATGTGGTGTTTTAGAGGTAGCAGATGCATGGTGCATGCGGTACAATTCAATTAGATATATATACATTTGTGCATTGCAATATCAGAGGTAATATAGGGGAATAAAGAAACAATATGGGTGAAGAATATAGAAATACCATGCAATGTGGGACTGATCACTTGCGTTACAGAGGGGATCATACTTTTAATGTTTGTAATCAACATACAAAACTTTCTGTGAATACGTGTTTTAACTTCGTATGCTAGCTAGTCGCATGATTTTTTTAAACAGTTTATTACATATTTGGTACCGCATATTATTTCTTTCTATAACTGATTCAAGGTACTGTTTGTACACTCTAATGGGCAGCGGCTAAATCATACGTGTATAGTGGCGTTGGAATAAAAAAATAAATAAATAAATAAATATGTTATTGTATACACGGCAATAGGATGAACAAGATAGGCTATTGATGAACAAAAAGATAAATGAATCAAATAAATTTTAAAATATAAAAGCATAACGCTTTTAACGCAATGAAGCACAAGAATGCGGCATGCAATAGATTTAAACTAATATAGAAGTACTAACTATTTTTTTTCAACATTTCGTACAACTTTTCCTTTGATTAAATTCGATATTTAGGTGTTGGTCTCATTTGTTTTGGGGTTTTCGTTTTTTGTTTCTTTTATTTTTTCCCGGCAGTTTTTTAAATTTATAATTCTATCTGGAATTAAAATTTTCAGCGCACGTATTTTTGTGCGCTGTGTTTCAGGGTGTACGGAGCTGTCGTGTGTTTCGTTAAAAAAGAGACATGAATTAGTTCACCCCACGACAAACGACATTTAACAAACTTGTCTCAGTAAGTTAACAGGTTATAACCCTAAGTAAGTTTTTAAATTTTATCAATTTTAGATAGATTGCGTGACTTTTAGCTGCCTGTGCAGTTGCAAAATGCTGGTCTGGCCTATGTTTTCGTTTAGTTTTAATTCTTTTCGTGATATTTTTGCGGGAGAAATGCAGATAATACTGTAGAGACACATCTACATTAAATGTTTTTAGTAAAATAATTACAATTGCGGCCTATGAAACGGCGCAACAAGGATGCAAACACCGACATCAAAACACACATGGACCTCAGTATGAATAAGCGCTTCGAGTTTAGGGGGGATGTTTTCGAGGACGTCCGCGCTCGATGTAAACAAAAACAGCGAGTGCGTGTGACCCCATTATTTCCTCGTCTTAGTTCGCAGTGAATAGAACGACGTTTCCATTTCGTCCGAAACCATGGCAGATACAGCAACCCCAACCCCAGCCAAGAAGAAGGTTACAAAGCCTAAGGTGCCAGCAGCGCACCCCAAGTACGTGGACATGATCAGGGCCGCCTTGGAATCTTTGAAAGAGCGTGGCGGATCTTCCAGACAGGCCATTCTGAAGTACATAATGGCCAACTACAAAGTCGGTAACGACGTCAACTCCATCAACGCCCACTTGAAAATGGCTCTGAAGAACGGAGTGAAGAAAGGCGCTCTGAAACAAGCCAAGGGCACAGGCGCCAGTGGCTCCTTCAAGCTTGGTGACAAGCCCAAGACTGAGAAGAAACCCAAGGCCAAGAAAGTTGCCAAGCCTAAGGCAGCAAAACCCAAGAAGGCCGCAGCAGCAAAACCAAAAAAGGCAGCCGGAGAGAAAAAGACTGCTGAAAAAAAGAAGAAGTCCCCCAAGAAAGCAGCCGGACCCAAGAAGGTTAAGACTCCAAAGAAGAAGGCAGCAGCTAAATCCCCAAAGAAGGCAGCAGCCAAGCCAAAAAAGGTCAAAACACCCAAGAAGGCAGCTGCTAAGAAAGCCAAGACTCCCAAGAAGGCAGCAGCAGCAGCAGCAAAGAAATAAGCAATTCTAGCACCATTGCAGATTGCCAATTTAAACAACAACAAAAAAAAGCCCTTTTCAGGGCTACCCATATTTTTAGAAAAGATGTCTCCATTACAAGTAACAATGAAACGTACATGTGTGTGTGTGCGTGCGTGTTACGAGTGTAATTACATGCTTGCATGTATAGTCATGTGAACCTATGTGTGTTTTTTTTTTTTTTTTTTTTTTTTTTAAGTCACAAAAAGAGGTGACGACAAGTCAGTATTTATTCTATTTCATTCATTAATTTATTTTAATAAATTTTTCATTTGTATTGGTAATGTCACCCATACTAAATGATAGTGAACAAACACAAACAAAATCAATTGACATACTGTCTGCATGTTTACATATTTTTATTTATTTTTTTTTTTTTTAGGCTCTGCACTTAACATCTATTAGTATGCAGCCATATATACAAATTAAACATTTTTATCATTCTAACATGTATGAAATAAAGCACAAATTTACGGAAAGAAATATCAAAACAAATTACACACCCGAACGACCGACCCACCGGCCGCAACAACAACAACAAGAAACATAATAGATACACCACACACACACACACCCCCACCCCCCTCCCACCGCCCAACCCCACCCCCCGTTCCAAAAAAAAAAAAAAATTTAAAAAAATATGAAGATGATTTAACATAGTCATACTATGAATGCATTTAAATACATTGGCAGTTCACGCAACATTGTTAAATTCACAATGTTTAGATTTCACATACATGTAAGCAAATAACAGAATTTTACTTTTTATCTTATTTCCATGAGCTACTAGTATGTTTAAAAATAAAAAAAGAAAGGCTTATTCAGCTGTACATGTGCATAATAGACAATTGTATATATTAATTATACATGTATATTATAATATTGATGTAGGATGAGGCTGCATGCTGATTATCTTTTATTTCACATGTGATTGAATTAATGTTAGTCTTTCTTTTTTCTTTTTTTTTTTAATCAAAAGCACACAAAACATAAACAAAAGAGGGTATAGTCATAATTTATTTTGTGAAATTGTACAGGACAGGAACACCAGAAATATGTATGCAAGGGATGAAATATACATGCAGTCACTCAATCTGGGAATAACATGTACATAGTAAGTGAGGTCATTCTCAGTTCTCTCTGCGTTTGCAAGATGAGTGCATTGGATTACATCTCAGGGCATTTATTTTCTGTGATATGAAGATAAGTTTTTTGTTTTATTTTATTCATATTTGTGCATGTATACAGTTGAGAAAGTCTTAATCTTTTATGGTTCTCTAAAAATAGTTGACCTTTTTTTTTTTTTTTTTTTTTTTAAATATATTTATTGCACCTCTTAACCTTTTATAGTATTCAGTACATCATTATTCCACTCCTTACTCCCGTGTGTCTGATTTTGAACTAGGGTACATACATGTGTGCATTGTCAAGTTATGCATTTGGTAAATGTAAAGATACATGGAGTTGCCCTGAGTTGTTGATTATAAATGAACACACAAATCGCTGAAGAGTTTTACAGACATAGAATATATTGTATTTCTATCGAAATTTGCTGTTTGTCTAATATTGGTTGTGTTTGTATATCTCCCAATCTCAAAGTTGACCGATATAAGCATAATTTTCTAAGTTCACAAATTCTGTGCAAAAGCCGGATTGAAATGATTTTACACCGGGCCAATGGGCACGGGTTATTGCCGACTAATCACAGACCAGCTCTCTCGGCTAGATAACCAATGGCAATTGTCGTTAGTGAGGGCGCGGTGATTTTGAAGGACGGCCTGTTATTCATCGACTCGGTATAAAGTTTATACAGAGAGCAAACTGCCTCATTCATTCATTTGACACTCGTCGAAGATGGCTCGTACTAAGCAGACCGCAAGAAAATCTACTGGAGGCAAGGCCCCACGTAAACAACTGGCTACCAAGGCCGCCCGTAAGAGCGCCCCAGCCACTGGTGGAGTCAAGAAACCCCACAGATACAGGCCCGGAACCGTCGCTCTCCGTGAGATCAGGAGATACCAGAAAAGCACTGAGTTGCTCATCAGGAAACTGCCCTTCCAGCGTCTGGTCCGTGAGATTGCTCAGGACTTCAAGACTGACCTGCGATTCCAGAGCTCCGCTGTCATGGCTCTCCAGGAAGCCAGCGAAGCTTACCTTGTCGGACTCTTTGAGGATACCAACTTGTGCGCTATCCACGCCAAGAGAGTCACCATCATGCCCAAAGACATCCAGCTTGCCAGACGTATCCGTGGCGAGAGAGCTTAAATTTCTTTGTCTCTGACAAATACAAAACGGCCGTTTTCACGGCCACCAAAACTTTTAGAAAAGATGCCTTTATTACTATCAATGACTACAATTCAACACCATTGCATTGGTAAAAAAAAATGGTGCACATTTTGAACAACATGAAGTTAAACCCTACAGTACACACAAATGCATGCAAACTCGGCCACGCTCTGCTTATCCCATTTTCACTAGATACTACAAACATCTATAGTGGATTTATGATTTCCAATGGGTATAGAATAGTTTGGTCACCATGAAATAAAAACCAACTTGTTACTTTTAGTTTATAGATGGTCCTATTATAGATAATATATTATAACGGCTAAATGATATTCCATTCTGTTTGTTTTTCTGTGTAAGTTGAGCATTTATTTATATTAACTCTACAAGAAACTGTAGGGCTGCATACTTGCATCAGTGCCTAATCATCATCATCATAATACCAACAGAAATGTATAATTAATACAATCACATCTGATTCGTTTACTATGAAATTTGTGCTATGATTTACAAAATCTAACCGATATTTTGTTCTTTCGGGCAATTTAACCAGATACCTAGTAAAAAAACAAAACCCCAAAAACCAACAACAAAAATCAAGATTATTGCAAGAAATTTGTTCAAAATGTAGGAAAATTCATTGATAAAAGAGCAATTCTGTGTGGCACTGAAATTTGTGTAATATCTGTCCTCTGTAGTTATCTATTTTCTTTAATCACATCTTTAATGTCAGAGTATGTTATCAGCATGTGTTCCTGTTCTTATCGGATGGTATTTTCTTTTGTTCGGTTTCCTTTTTGATTTTGGAAAGTTTATTTTTTATTTCAATATATAGAAATAATGAGCACTTGTTTATGGTGGCTGTGAATCACTTGTGCATAATTCATTAAAAAAAATGGTACAAATGCACATTAAAATTACAATCTTATCTGAAATTACTAGTAACTAAAAGTAAATATCATCATATTACATTATGTATTCATTTTGGTATTTACTTCACCAACAAGAGATATAGTGATTGATTTTTTCTTAGCATACACTTTAGAAATGGTATTATATATAATAGGGAATTAAGTTTTGAGAGATATAGAAAATCTGGGGCAAATAATTTTATTCAACACCAGCAACCCCCCCCCCCCCTTCCTTTTTTTTTTTTTTTTTTGTTAGTAAATATATATAAGTATATATAACAATATAAGTATGTCAATCAAAGAAATTCATTTAAAAAAAGTGCCTGCAGACACCACATGTCAACAAACTAGCGCCGAGGCGGGTTTACACTGTAGCCAATCAGCGTTCAGTTTACTTACCGCAAATTTTTCCCTGCCGAACTTTTCAAGGTAGAATGCTCTCTCACGGGTCGTAAATAAAGGGCTTTATAAGCTGTTCACGCGGCAATAAGACATCATTTCAGTACACTTCGACTGAGAGAAAACATGTCTGGACGTGGTAAAGGAGGAAAAGGTCTTGGAAAGGGGGGCGCCAAGCGTCACAGGAAAGTTTTGAGAGATAACATCCAGGGTATCACCAAGCCCGCCATCCGTCGTCTTGCACGCAGAGGTGGAGTCAAACGTATCTCCGGACTCATCTACGAGGAGACCCGTGGTGTCCTGAAGGTTTTCCTTGAGAACGTCATCCGTGATGCAGTCACATACACAGAGCACGCCAAGAGGAAGACCGTCACAGCCATGGACGTTGTCTACGCTCTGAAGAGACAGGGACGTACCCTCTACGGATTCGGTGGTTAAACAACCCACCGCCTTTGTGCTACATGCACAGGACAACAAACGGCCGTTTTAACGGCCACCAAATTTTTAGAAAAGATGCCTCTATCACACATGTTGTGAAATGTTGTACATGCACATAATGGGTTTTGTAAAACTGATATCAAGAATAGGTATTGACACAAAGGGTTGTCCTGAGTTGTGTATTAAACGTGAAGGCAAGACTCCCCCCCCCCCCCCCCCCCCCCGCACAAACTCTAACACACTACCGTAGTTGATATATGTGATATATGATCAGATCTTCTTGCTTTGCGAGTAAAACCTATCTGACATTCACCAATAATATGATGTCATGTTAAAAGTTTATGTAATTGAGTGTCAAGATTTTTATTAATAAAACAATTTGCCAGTAGCGTTTGTCACTGTCATACCTCTGTATAGCTATTTGGATCGCAGATATATAATATTATATCACTTCTTGCCCTGCTTTCTGTAGTTATTTACATTAAACATTATGTACTATAACTCGCATGACATTAAATCTCAGAACAAACCCTTTAGAATAAATAAAAATCAAAAGATCCATTGCCCCTCTTATTTCATTCAACCCATATATCATTTGTAATTATAACAAAATCAGGAATTTATTCTTAATGATTTTACGTCGAATACGAATAAGGACCAAATTTAATTATGTACCAATTAATCAAAGCAACATATTTCACGAACTGATAAAAAATAAATGTTTTGGTTCATCTTTTATTGGATAAATCTATATTATAACACATGTTCAAATAATTGATATGATGCATGTGAACAAATTAATTGAAAACACATGATCAAAATCAAAATAATTTGTAATCATTTATCTTACATGAATATTAATAATATTTAAATGAAATAATTGATGGACTATTGTGTAACAACATTCATGTATTAGAAACTCTTTATATTCCTATACATGTGTGTGTGTTTCGGGGGGGGGGGGGGTATAAACCATAACTGTGTCCCTAGAATGTTATGTTGTTTCAGATTTGTTATAACATTAAATAATGGTAGACAACAGACAGATTAGATGTTTGAATTATTCAGTCATAATGTACTATCAGTTTTGTGCCCTTATAAATAAGCACAGCCATCACTATTTATTTAAAATTAGTGAAAAATCTGTGAAAACTGGGCACATACCAGCTTACATGTGTTATAGTGAATCATATTTGGGCAAGATTTGTTTTGATTGTATTTTACCTTTCTCATCCATTAATGTATGCGTATTTGCCTTTATTATCCATGTATAACTGTTTATTCTTATGTTAAACAACTGTTTCATCTTATAAATAACAGTACAGATAGCATTACAACGACACAACCAGTACACACAACTGTAACAGTTGTTTACTATTGCATTATAAAGAAGGTAGCTTTTCGAAAAATTTGTGTGGCCCTGAAAAGGGCCGTTTTGTTTTATCAACTGCCACTGCTTGCAGTTTACTTGCTGCTGGTGTACTTGGTGACAGCCTTGGTGCCTTCAGAGACAGCGTGCTTGGCCAATTCACCGGGCAGGAGAAGACGGACTGCAGTCTGGATTTCTCTGCTGGTGATGGTTGAGCGTTTGTTGTAGTGGGCCAGGCGGGAAGCCTCGGCGGCGATTCTCTCGAAGATGTCATTGACGAAAGAATTCATGATGCTCATGGCCTTGCTGGAAACTCCAGTGTCAGGGTGCACCTGCTTCAGGACTTTGTAGATGTAGATAGCGTAGGATTCCCTCCTCCTCCTGCGCTTTTTCTTGTCCCCAGTTCTCTGGGCCTTGGCCTTGGTGGCGGCTTTCTTAGCTCCTTTCGATCCGACTTTGGGTGGCATGTTTACAGGTTGCTGGCAAACTGAAACTATGAGTGGCGCTAAGCGATTCGCTGCCTTATATATCACGCGAGGGGGATTGAAGCGAACAGGTAAATCGCGGACGTCCTTGTAAACATCAAATTGGTCGGTTTGCCCGAGGTGCGTATAAGACAAGCGTTGCGATTGGCGGGACATTTCAATCCGTGGAAGTGTTTAAATAGCGTGGCGCAGCGCATCGTGTGTTATTCGTTGATATCATTTTGTCAGCACCCAACCTACAAATCGAAAATGTCTGGACGTGGTAAAGGAGGTAAAGTGAAGGGAAAGGCAAAGAGCCGATCATCCCGTGCCGGACTACAGTTCCCCGTGGGTCGTATCCACCGTCTGCTGAGGAAGGGCAACTACGCCGAGAGAGTTGGAGCCGGTGCCCCTGTGTACCTGGCCGCCGTTCTTGAGTACTTGGCCGCTGAAGTCTTGGAGTTGGCAGGCAACGCAGCCCGTGACAACAAGAAGACCAGAATCATCCCCCGTCATCTGCAGCTGGCCATCCGTAACGACGAGGAGTTGAACAAACTTCTGTCCGGTGTGACCATCGCCCAGGGTGGTGTTCTGCCCAACATCCAGGCCGTGCTCCTCCCCAAGAAGACCCAGAAGCCAGCCGCCAAGTAAAAAGTCAGCTCTGCCGACTTTTTTGTCTATACCAAACGGCCGTTTTCACGGCCACCCATATTTTTCGAAAAGATGCTTCTATAGCATGCAGTGTTCATGTACATGCACATAAATTATATAGAACGCACACGTAGATACACGTTTCTTAGATTATGGAGACAGTGGTATTAGAGCAAGCGTGCGCGATACAATACATGCACGATACATGCATGCTTGCTTGGTTATTTAAGTTTTTAATAATAATAATAATAATAATAATAATAATAACAATAACAATAATAAAAATAATAAAAGCCTTTACACAAAGACCTGCCCTGTAAACATATCGCCCCTTATTTTAATTCATATATATATATATCAAATTCACGACTGCATGTTGGTGTTCAATATTTTAAATCCGTTTTGCATTGTCTATTTGTATTTTTATTCATTTTATTTCTAAAACGCTGTCAATTAATACTATGCACCTCGTCAACATTATGCCGATTTAAATATGTTGTAGAAAATCGCCCACAGAATGGTGATATACAGACTATGGAGATTAAATTCACGTGAATGTTTATAGGCAAAGAATATGCGTGCTGTATCCTGTTCATTGATAATCTTAAGGTGAACATTACAATAAATGTATTTGCATTGGTCTCCAAACCTACACGTGTAGGCCTATAATAGGTTTATAGATGCAATCTATGTACATGTGGTGTTTTAGAGGTAGCAGATGCATGGTGCATGCGGTACAATTCAATTAGATATATATACATTTGTGCATTGCAATATCAGAGGTAATATAGGGGAATAAAGAAACAATATGGGTGAAGAATATAGAAATACCATGCAATGTGGGACTGATCACTTGCGTTACAGAGGGGATCATACTTTTAATGTTTGTAATCAACATACAAAACTTTCTGTGAATACGTGTTTTAACTTCGTATGCTAGCTAGTCGCATGATTTTTTTAAACAGTTTATTACATATTTGGTACCGCATATTATTTCTTTCTATAACTGATTCAAGGTACTGTTTGTACACTCTAATGGGCAGCGGCTAAATCATACGTGTATAGTGGCGTTGGAATAAAAAAATAAATAAATAAATAAATATGTTATTGTATACACGGCAATAGGATGAACAAGATAGGCTATTGATGAACAAAAAGATAAATGAATCAAATAAATTTTAAAATATAAAAGCATAACGCTTTTAACGCAATGAAGCACAAGAATGCGGCATGCAATAGATTTAAACTAATATAGAAGTACTAACTATTTTTTTTCAACATTTCGTACAACTTTTCCTTTGATTAAATTCGATATTTAGGTGTTGGTCTCATTTGTTTTGGGGTTTTCGTTTTTTGTTTCTTTTATTTTTTCCCGGCAGTTTTTTAAATTTATAATTCTATCTGGAATTAAAATTTTCAGCGCACGTATTTTTGTGCGCTGTGTTTCAGGGTGTACGGAGCTGTCGTGTGTTTCGTTAAAAAAGAGACATGAATTAGTTCACCCCACGACAAACGACATTTAACAAACTTGTCTCAGTAAGTTAACAGGTTATAACCCTAAGTAAGTTTTTAAATTTTATCAATTTTAGATAGATTGCGTGACTTTTAGCTGCCTGTGCAGTTGCAAAATGCTGGTCTGGCCTATGTTTTCGTTTAGTTTTAATTCTTTTCGTGATATTTTTGCGGGAGAAATGCAGATAATACTGTAGAGACACATCTACATTAAATGTTTTTAGTAAAATAATTACAATTGCGGCCTATGAAACGGCGCAACATGTCTGGACGTGGTAAAGGAGGTAAAGTGAAGGGAAAGGCAAAGAGCCGATCATCCCGTGCCGGACTACAGTTCCCCGTGGGTCGTATCCACCGTCTGCTGAGGAAGGGCAACTACGCCGAGAGAGTTGGAGCCGGTGCCCCTGTGTACCTGGCCGCCGTTCTTGAGTACCTGGCCGCTGAAGTCTTGGAGTTGGCAGGCAACGCAGCCCGTGACAACAAGAAGACCAGAATCATCCCCCGTCATCTGCAGCTGGCCATCCGTAACGACGAGGAGTTGAACAAACTTCTGTCCGGTGTGACCATCGCCCAGGGTGGTGTTCTGCCCAACATCCAGGCCGTGCTCCTCCCCAAGAAGACCCAGAAGCCAGCCGCCAAGTAAAAAGTCAGCTCTGCCGACTTTTTTGTCTATACCAAACGGCCGTTTTCACGGCCACCCATATTTTTCGAAAAGATGCTTCTATAGCATGCAGTGTTCATGTACATGCACATAAATTATATAGAACGCACACGTAGATACACGTTTCTTAGATTATGGAGACAGTGGTATTAGAGCAAGCGTGCGCGATACAATACATGCACGATACATGCATGCTTGCTTGGTTATTTAAGTTTTTAATAATAATAATAATAATAATAATAACAATAAAAATAATAAAAGCCTTTACACAAAGACCTGCCCTGTAAACATATCGCCCCTTATTTTAATTCATATATATATATATATATATATCAAATTCACGACTGCATGTTGGTGTTCAATATTTTAAATCCGTTTTGCATTGTCTATTTGTATTTTTATTCATTTTATTTCTAAAACGCTGTCAATTAATACTATGCACCTCGTCAACATTATGCCGATTTAAATATGTTGTAGAAAATCGCCCACAGAATGGTGATATACAGACTATGGAGATTAAATTCACGTGAATGTTTATAGGCAAAGAATATGCGTGCTGTATCCTGTTCATTGATAATCTTAAGGTGAACATTACAATAAATGTATTTGCATTGGTCTCCAAACCTACACGTGTAGGCCTATAATAGGTTTATAGATGCAATCTATGTACATGTGGTGTTTTAGAGGTAGCAGATGCATGGTGCATGCGGTACAATTCAATTAGATATATATACATTTGTGCATTGCAATATCAGAGGTAATATAGGGGAATAAAGAAACAATATGGGTGAAGAATATAGAAATACCATGCAATGTGGGACTGATCACTTGCGTTACAGAGGGGATCATACTTTTAATGTTTGTAATCAACATACAAAACTTTCTGTGAATACGTGTTTTAACTTCGTATGCTAGCTAGTCGCATGATTTTTTTAAACAGTTTATTACATATTTGGTACCGCATATTATTTCTTTCTATAACTGATTCAAGGTACTGTTTGTACACTCTAATGGGCAGCGGCTAAATCATACGTGTATAGTGGCGTTGGAATAAAAAAATAAATAAATAAATAAATATGTTATTGTATACACGGCAATAGGATGAACAAGATAGGCTATTGATGAACAAAAAGATAAATGAATCAAATAAATTTTAAAATATAAAAGCATAACGCTTTTAACGCAATGAAGCACAAGAATGCGGCATGCAATAGATTTAAACTAATATAGAAGTACTAACTATTTTTTTTTCAACATTTCGTACAACTTTTCCTTTGATTAAATTCGATATTTAGGTGTTGGTCTCATTTGTTTTGGGGTTTTCGTTTTTTGTTTCTTTTATTTTTTCCCGGCAGTTTTTTAAATTTATAATTCTATCTGGAATTAAAATTTTCAGCGCACGTATTTTTGTGCGCTGTGTTTCAGGGTGTACGGAGCTGTCGTGTGTTTCGTTAAAAAAGAGACATGAATTAGTTCACCCCACGACAAACGACATTTAACAAACTTGTCTCAGTAAGTTAACAGGTTATAACCCTAAGTAAGTTTTTAAATTTTATCAATTTTAGATAGATTGCGTGACTTTTAGCTGCCTGTGCAGTTGCAAAATGCTGGTCTGGCCTATGTTTTCGTTTAGTTTTAATTCTTTTCGTGATATTTTTGCGGGAGAAATGCAGATAATACTGTAGAGACACATCTACATTAAATGTTTTTAGTAAAATAATTACAATTGCGGCCTATGAAACGGCGCAACAAGGATGCAAACACCGACATCAAAACACACATGGACCTCAGTATGAATAAGCGCTTCGAGTTTAGGGGGGATGTTTTCGAGGACGTCCGCGCTCGATGTAAACAAAAACAGCGAGTGCGTGTGACCCCATTATTTCCTCGTCTTAGTTCGCAGTGAATAGAACGACGTTTCCATTTCGTCCGAAACCATGGCAGATACAGCAACCCCAACCCCAGCCAAGAAGAAGGTTACAAAGCCTAAGGTGCCAGCAGCGCACCCCAAGTACGTGGACATGATCAGGGCCGCCTTGGAATCTTTGAAAGAGCGTGGCGGATCTTCCAGACAGGCCATTCTGAAGTACATAATGGCCAACTACAAAGTCGGTAACGACGTCAACTCCATCAACGCCCACTTGAAAATGGCTCTGAAGAACGGAGTGAAGAAAGGCGCTCTGAAACAAGCCAAGGGCACAAGCGCCAGTGGCTCCTTCAAGCTTGGTGACAAGCCCAAGACTGAGAAGAAACCCAAGGCCAAGAAAGTTGCCAAGCCTAAGGCAGCAAAACCCAAGAAGGCCGCAGCAGCAAAACCAAAAAAGGCAGCCGGAGAGAAAAAGACTGCTGAAAAAAAGAAGAAGTCCCCCAAGAAAGCAGCCGGACCCAAGAAGGTTAAGACTCCAAAGAAGAAGGCAGCAGCTAAATCCCCAAAGAAGGCAGCAGCCAAGCCAAAAAAGGTCAAAACACCCAAGAAGGCAGCTGCTAAGAAAGCCAAGACTCCCAAGAAGGCAGCAGCAGCAGCAAAGAAATAAGCAATTCTAGCACCATTGCAGATTGCCAATTTAAACAACAACAAAAAAAAGCCCTTTTCAGGGCTACCCATATTTTTAGAAAAGATGTCTCCATTACAAGTAACAATGAAACGTACATGTGTGTGTGTGCGTGCGTGTTACGAGTGTAATTACATGCTTGCATGTATAGTCATGTGAACCTATGTGTGTTTTTTTTTTTTTTTTTTTTTTTTTTAAGTCACAAAAAGAGGTGACGACAAGTCAGTATTTATTCTATTTCATTCATTAATTTATTTTAATAAATTTTTCATTTGTATTGGTAATGTCACCCATACTAAATGATAGTGAACAAACACAAACAAAATCAATTGACATACTGTCTGCATGTTTACATATTTTTATTTTTTTTTTTTTTTTTAGGCTCTGCACTTAACATCTATTAGTATGCAGCCATATATACAAATTAAACATTTTTATCATTCTAACATGTATGAAATAAAGCACAAATTTACGGAAAGAAATATCAAAACAAATTACACACCCGAACGACCGACCCACCGGCCGCAACAACAACAACAAGAAACATAATAGATACACCACACACACACACACACCCCCCACCCCCCTCCCACCGCCCAAAAAAATAGAAATACAATATATTCTATGTCTGTAAAACTCTTCAGCGATTTGTGTGTTCATTTATAATCAACAACTCAGGGCAACTCCATGTATCTTTACATTTACCAAATGCATAACTTGACAATGCACACATGTATGTACCCTAGTACGTATGTACCCTGAGGTCATTCTCAGTTCTCTCTGCGTTTGCAAGATGAGTGCATTGGATTACATCTCAGGGCATTTATTTTCTGTGATATGAAGATAAGTTTTTTGTTTTATTTTATTCATATCTGTGCATGTATACAGTTGAGAAAGTCACAATTTCTCAAAAAAAAAAAAAATGCTTTTTCACAAAAAAATTTATACATATAAGATAAGAGAGAGATAAATATATATATATATATATATATATATATATATATATATATATATATATATATATATATATATATATATATATATATATGAGGACGATAGCGAGTTTATTGTCCCCTAAGATAGCAACTATTTCACGAGGGGGACAATAAACTTGCTATCGTCCAAATAGTCAGTAAATAGTCATTTTATTATACTGAAAAAAACTTTATTTGTCGGCGATGCAGAATTTCTTGCTGATATTATAAAAGAATGATTTAATTATGAAAAAAGGAGCAAAGACCTGGGTGTCCGTAACTGTGGGGGAGAGGGGGGATGGTGGTCCTGTCCTCAAACACCTGTGGAATATTAGGCCTATTTATTTTGCATTAATGATTTGGTTTCACAAGCATATATTTTACTTTTTTCTTCTATTCTCAAGAATAAAGGATGTGATGTGGCTACAGGCATGAGATTTCCCTCAGTATCAAGTACATGTATCGCTAGAAGGTGGAATTATATTATAGCTTAATTCTCTCTTTATTTACAAGACTACTGCGTTTACTACACTCCAGGGGATATCATTGGAGGTCAAAATAACTTAAATTAGAGTATTTTTGTTTTCATGATACAAATGTATTAAAGAGGAATCAGACATCAGTGTGCATCTATTTTGATAATCTTTAATATAGACTAAATATCTACATGTAACATATACAGTATATAAACAATAGAATAATAAAAACAACAGAAAATCTTCATTGCACAAATATTACCGTAACACAATAAACATAAAAATGGATGTGTGGACAGCACAATATCTTTAAATACATGTACCTGTCCTGGTACCCATTAACTGATATATGAAGCATAAATATAACATAAATGTATCGGTATATATAAAGCTTATACAGTGTGTCATTTTCAGTTGTATAATTATCAATAAGCCCAATCAACCTTAGACTTATTTTCCATTATCTAAATCATATTCCAAAGATGGAATATTTGATCAAGGGTGGCTTAATGGTTTTAAAGAAGTTTGACAATGACATTGAACAATTGAAACATTGAAAGTTCAGAAGTGATGAATGATAATTAATGACCCCCAGTAAAAAGATATCTTTCTCACTGATCTACATTTCACAAATAACTTGTAAAGATTTGCACTACATCCCTTTTGTACCTGGAAGAAAAAAGAAATAAAAATTAAATCAGGAAACATAAATACACGTACTGTACATGAATAAGATCTCTCGTGAGTTGTAAAGGTACATGTCTATGATTTTTATTAAACAAGTTGTGATTTTTTTATCCCCAAGTCTTGGCGAGGAGAAAGAAACACACATAAGTTGGATCTTAAAAAAAGCATATCGTACCTATATAAAATCACGAGAGATTCTTAGTATCACATGGTTTTAAACCTTTTGTTTTGAAAATCCCTTTTTGATAGCCTTTTAGAAACAAAATTGTTTAATACTAGGTAACATTTTAACTACATTGTATATAAGGATAAGGAATCCTTCATTGACTTTCATTGGGAGATGACATTCAAGTCATTTTATGGGGAGATCATTACAGTATTGCACATGATCAAATCCAATGAAGCCAAGAGGGTATATTTGATCATGAACTGGTTGTAATAATCTCCCCATAAAAAAAAAAAAAAAATTATCATTACCAGTAATTATATTTATAATAGAGAGGTTAAGCATTTGAACGTGTACGTGTACGAGTACGTGTAACTAGGGGAATCCCCTAATTTTATGTGTATTACGTCATAGTTTCTGCATACCGCGTGATTCTACAAGTTGTACAAAACGTGTAAAATCAAAAGTACACGGAGGTGAACACTTGAGCATTTTTATATAGAAATACAGACTTTGTGTATATCAAATGTTGTTTTATGTAAAGCAGATGATAAATTGAGGACGACTGTGCTTTTGGTTTCATCAAATTCATAGAATTATTTCATAAAGAATGAGAATAAACTGAACATGTTGAAAATGTTAAATCTAATTATTTTACACGTTCACTTACACATACAGTTTATTAAACATATTACCCAAATTTTGGTACGTGTACGTGTAAACATACTTGTACCTCCATGCGTACCCGTAGACGTACACGTTCAAATGCTTAACCTCTCTATTATATTTCAATTACTGGGGTATTGTGTGTACAATTAAAATTATTGACATTTTTACATTATTTTCATCATGCAAAACCAGCTTGTGCCCAACAATGAAAGTCATTTTTGCATATTGGTACAAACATGTGATAAATAACTATGCTGGTACATGTATATTATAATATTTACACTTTTCAGTGTCTTAATTTGCCTGTGATAACACTACGTATCGATTTTGTACTATACAGTGCAATAACTTCAAATGACGTATAATTGGGGCGCCGGCGGGGTTTGCTTATTTATATTTAAACATATAATCGTACAATGGCTGAAAATTATATAAATATATGTAATAAGGAATCATTCTTTGAATATTATGAGGTGATAATTTCGGGCTTTATTGGATTTGATCACGCCCCGACCGAAATTATCACCTCATAATACTCAAAGAATGATTCCTTATTCCTTAATTATAACAATATAATTTAATTCTGGTTGTAATGCGGCATTTGTTTGGATAGAAAAATTTAGTACGCCCCGACCGAAATTATCACCTCATAATACTCAAAGAATGATTCCTTATTCCTTAATTATAACAATATAATTTAATTCTGGTTGTAATGCGGCATTTGTTTGGATAGAAAAATTTAGTTAAATTTGTATAACCTGATTTGCTTGTCACAAGACACGTCACAATGCATCAATGCAAAAACGTACTAATCTTCTTGACGTTACGTTTGAATTTTGTATAATTACTATAATTACAGAAAATTAAATTAAAATGAATGAACTCAATATGTACCCAAGTTATACTCGTATAACCTGGGTTGGAGCAATTAACGCTTTTTTATAATCCGTTTCGCGGATTATAAAGCGTAATCTGCCTCGACCCAGGTTATACTCGTATAACTTGGGTAGACATTGAGTTCATTTCTTATGTATATTCACTCAATTTCAGATCTTTATATAAAGCTAGTGGACACACATTACGTTGTTGAGTTATTGAACTTCTAACTTTGGATCCGTATCATTCCAGCATGACATATCATTCAGAAGAGCTGATACAATCATTGTTAAGTTAGCTGTACTGCATATGCAAAAATCCTGTATTTATTACTAATGATGAAATATAATACATGGTTATGTTTAAGTGACATTACCATAACTGAAATGATGGGGTCTCTAGTGAATACATTTCTCCGTCCAGTTGTACCAGCCGTCTAAGTTCCCTCAAGTCCTGGTTCTCCTCCTCAATACCGTCCACCAGTTCTACCTCCAAACCTCGCGCACTCACAACTTCCATTTCTGTGTTCAGTATATCCTGCACAATGACATCAGCAACATTTCAGATACACTGTACATGGATATAATAAAATCACAATTTTTTAATCTCTTTTTTATCTTACATCTAATTTACCTCTTTATTTATTTTACTTGAATTAAAGCTAACTTTCACTCTGTCTCAGTCTCAGTCTCTCTTCTGTCTGGCACTCTCTTTCGCTCTAACCATCTAAACTAATGTTCTCTCTCTCTCTCTCTAACTTTCTTTTTCATTCTCAAAATTTACCGCAGGTGTCCTCTTGGAAACATGCTTGAAGAACTTGAAAACTGACCCAACAGACACTGTGTCATAGAAGATGAAGGAAGAAAACATGGAAGGTTTAGGAACAAACATCCTGGGTACATTGAACACCACCTGACCATCAAAGATGACGTTTCCATTCAGGGTCATCATATTCCACAAGGTTCTGTTGAAGACTACTACTCAAAGCAAAAGAAAGTCAGCATTTACAATTTATGTTGTTAATAGCTCTTGCAAAAGCAAACATGCATGGAAGCCACAAAACTTCTCAGGTTTACCAGGTATCAGAATTAAAAAAATGAATCAATAAAAATCTAAAGACAAATTAATGCATGCATGTTATGTATAAAAATGAAATGAATTCCTTCGCATGATAGTAGTATAGGAACTTTAGAATCAAACATTGAATCAACAAATATCTAGAGACATACCAGTACACTGTATCAAATTGAATGAATTCTGACCTGTATCTGTAGTATAGGAGCTATAACCTGACAATTTCCACTCGCCAACATAGACCTCTGCTTCATTGGTGTCACTGTTCCGACGCTCACTAACACTGAAATAAAGAGGGAATAAAAGTACCATACACAGCTATAGCAGCAGTATTGTTTGCTGCATTTTGAAAAATTTCATTGTTGTGTATGAACCATTCATCGATTTCAAAAGATACTTACGAGGTGTAATATGTTACATTGGCATTAAAAACTCGATGTGTGAGAGATTTGCATAGGAACATCCAAATTGGAACGACTGCAAATATAAAATTAACAGTGAACTACTAGTATTAGTTAAAGTTAACGTAAGATGTACTGTCATTTTACTTTCTATTAATTTGTTCTTGCATGAAAATGCTTACCTGATGTTGCAACAAATTCATTAAATTCTTTTTACAAATCTGCTTAAAAATAAACCATAGCAATGTTCATATGGTTTTCTCAAATATGAAATCATTTATTGACATACTCAACAGCAATATTTAAACAATAAAATGCTTTCTTTGGTGTTTCACGCGGGATACCTATACATACATGTATCGGTAACCCTCGTTATTGGGTTATGTAAGTTTTTCTGCAATGATCGCTACCTTCATAACCTACATAAACCATCATAGAAAGCTTTTTATTGTTAACATCTATCTTTTAAAAAATTAATGAATTGATTGTTAAGAGCACCAGCAAGTAAAAGTAACTAAATTATTGTTATAAGTATACTGTACATCAGCATGTTATATATAAGAAATAGCCAAGTTGTCTTATATGGGAATTTGAGTCTGACATCATCATGATTATTTTATGATTTTCCTGTTGATTTCATGTTGGACATTTCATTCAGCCCTGTCAGTTTCTATAGAGCTATGAATCACATTCAGTTCTCTTAAGAAATAGAGCAGTAATTAATTCAATGGTAGATGCAAATATGATTCCGTATATTAAGTCTTATTACCGGTACTGTATTTCAATACTGTAAAAATGTAAAGTTGCGAACAATAAATACAAGTGTATTTCAGGATTGATTAAACCACAAGGCCAATTTTACATGAACTGGTAGCTTCAGGTCTGTAGCTCCCGGTCTGAAAAAATTTGGATGGACGACCTGGTTGTCCATCCGAATTTTTTCAGACCAAGAGCTACAGACCTGCAGCTAACAAACTGGCACTCTGAAAAAGGATTGGCTTCTTTTAAAAATTAAACTGTTATTTTCTTCCATGCTTTTCTATCTCTTACTAACAGAAATATCGAGACCGTCCCAACCAGCGGAACTTCCTGTCTGAGTAGTAAAGAAGATCTGTCATAAATCCATAGGTGGAGGCTGTCCCGCCAAATCCAAGCAGCTTATTGCCACTGTAGAGAGCCAGTAAGTGAGAGGATGTGGTATTCCCTGTGTAAAATAATTCACTATAGACAAACAGGCATACCTGATATGACCGCATGTTTTGGAGTTTCCCCAAGTAATGAGTTGTATGTAGCTGACAGAAAAGAATGTCAATATATGCACATATATATTATATATATGCCATGCATATGAGTGCATGGCGAGCAAGAAAAATTACAAATTAATGTAAAATCCTAGAAAAAGCATATATATATATTTTTTGTAATTTAGTTGCATGATCAACTGAAAATTATACCTTTAACAACATGAAGTGCAGCTGTCAAAACATCTTTACTCCCAGTGTTGTTTTCTGATACTCCATTTCCAGTCCCTATAATTTTAAAATCATATAATACATGTATAAATGTTAATAACAGTTAAAAAAAAAAAAAAACAACCAACCAAAACAAAATTATGTAAGGGTCTCAGTACGCAATTAAACTGCATGATTTTCTTTAATATGTATACCAGTAATTTGCATAAACCAATTTAAGGCACCATCAATTGTTCCTAAGGGTATACATGATCATGGTAACAGAGTCTAATTCAGCCATTCATAACCCACAGAAAAAGTTGCATAGGCATAAATAGGCTATCACAGAAAACCATATAAATTGTGGGTCAGCTTTCAAATTTACAAAAATATGGGTGGAATAATTATGATAATCTATTAAAATTCAAGAAGTGTTACCATGAAATTTGCTGAAAATTTTCAGTGATATAACAAATATTGTATTCACCTTTACTTATCTGCAGGAACATTCATATTGAAAAATGTACATGCAATTTTACCGGTAGGTATAATGGCAATCGGAATGTTTAGGGGTGACAGAGGTGAATTTGGGTCATCTACATCAATCCCATGTTCTTCTTGTTTCTTTCTCATCAAAACATTCACCACTTCATGATAAGACCCGTCACCCCCTAGCAGAACAACCCTAAAGAAGTGTGAACAAAAGAATAAAACAAATATCTCTTTAGAGGTGAAATCAAAACTTCAATCTCTGACAAAGATTAAACTCAATTCACAAAGTGTTCATCTATATATTACCTCCTCCTCCCCCCCTCCCACATTAAACATATTACCGGTACTACTGAGATCCTCATGGATGTTGAGCCAAATTTAATTATAATGTACTTAAAAGTATTTATAACATTTTTATTCATTCCAAATGAAATCATGGAACAATCTGATCCAAATTTGATTATCAAGTACATGTACTTTGTATTTCTTACACTATTTAAATATCTTTTATATCTGTTTTTTTTTTTTGGGGGGGGGGGGGGGGGGTTATACATTAAATCAAACATCCAATTGCCAAATATATAAAACTTGTTAAACAATGCACATTTTTATGAATTAATCCTAAACCTTTCCAAATGATTTCTCCAACTATATATCTTTTAATCTCACATCCAGGAAACCAAATGATTCACTGCAAACACTAGACGTAAATGTTCCATCTAACATTTACAGCAATGAAATGCATAAAATCATGGATTACCCATCAGTGTTGGTAAAGTCGTACAATTTGGCAACATCAACCATGTGCTTGGAACGTTCGGAAACTAAAAGGATTGAAAAAATAATTAGATTTATAATTATGGCATCTTATTTTGAAATAGGAAAAAGACGAATTACAATACTAACATAGAATATCCATGGATATCCCAGCAAGTTTGAAAACTGGTTCCACAATTCCAGCAAAATCTTTCTGTGCTGTTCCATTCCCACCAATTGGGTTAATCATCAAAAGCACTTCTTTGGGACGTTTTGTTTCTGCAAATGGTTATTTTTTATATATGTATCTGTTACAACAAATATGTGCAAGCCGGGAATTTCATTAATTACCTCAGTTTTTTGAAAATATGTGATATTCCTACTTTACCTAGGAAATACACATATTTTATGATATCAATTTTGGAAATACAAGATTCTACTAAATTTTTTGATATTTTTTACAAATATTTCATGACATAATGATCAACCTATTAACCATAAATACAATATTATTAAAATTAGACCCTTCATGCCCCCTTTCTTGATATGTCACTGTGTCAAAAACAGGAGTAAGAAGGGCCTAATTTTAATTAGATTGCGTTAATAATGTTGATGTACAGCAATATACATGTTGACATTAGGGACAGCTGACTTACAGACTGGTTTATTTAACCACTCTATAACAGTATAAGCTGACTGACGGTGTGTAACAATGAGTGAAGCCTTACCTTTAGATTTCTCTGCTAGCTCTAGTTGGAATTTTTTCCTCTGATTCCCAGTTATGTTCCTGCACTTTTTAAGCAGCGTGTTTGCGGGACCAGGTTCAATGACCCATAATCTGGTTACCTCCGTCTTAAAATACCACCCTGTTGATACCTCGTCACAACCAATGACATCATCTAACTGGTAGCTAACTAAAATCAATAACCATTATATTGATATCAATGAAACAAAAAAAGAATTGGGCTTTATCCAGAGCCAAGATTTGTTAACCTTTATTATTAACCAGTACTGCTCACCATACACCCCGTTTATAATAATCATTTAAAATAAACTAGACGTTCATCTTCAAACAAACCATTGCCATTCAAATTATATTATAAATTTTGTTCAGCAACGCAAAATTTACTATTCAATCCTGACTTATCAAATCAGGATATCTGACCTCTTGCACAATATATTTATATAATAATTATATCCATAAATGCATTTTTATATAGAAGCACCTACTTTCTGGTTTGTCATCAGGCGCGAGCGTCAATTTTCCTTCGTCTATTGTCACCTTTGTTTGAACACCATCTACAACCAAACTATAAACCATCTTGATGCATAAATTGAAAATGAAACTATGGAGAGATGCTCGTAACATAATCATTTACCATTTCTTCTTATCCTCACCAATGTTTGGGTTCAAGTAATCGGGTGGGGTTTTTTTTTCTTGAAACTAGTATATGACATCTCGTGTAAGCAAAAAGTCCTAAAAATGTATGCCTTTACTGGTTATTTTTCTCTACAATATTTGTAAAACGCGTTACTGAATTTTTAGCCAAATTCCTTTTTTGGGGGAAGGTTCTTTAATACAGTACATTGTTCAAACAAAACAAGTATTATATCCATTTGTTAATTAAATCAAATATTAACGGAATCATTCTTTGAGTATTATGAGGTAGGTAATAAAATACAGTGGGGGTGATTAAATTAAAAAAAGCTCGAAGGGCTTAATTTATGATAGATTTTATCACGCCCGACTTTAATTTAAATACATTTTCAAGTGTATCCGTCTGTGATCTAACAATACGAATCGATTTAAACAATAAAATGCTTTCTTTTGTGATTCATGCGGGAAATGAAGGTGGCGACTTTGCAGAAAAAAAAATACATAAACACATGAATCTATCTTTGATGATTCATGCAGCTACCTTCATAACCCGCATGAATGCCGCTAACGCGGGTTATGTATTTTTTCTGCAATGATCGCTACCTTCATAACCCGCATGAATCATCAAAGAAACCATTTTATTGTTTATATTTATATCTTTCTTTTAACAAATTAATAAATTGATTGTAAAAATTAAGTTAAATTAACTAAATTATTGTTAATTAATGTACAACAGTACGTTATAGCTAAAAGAAACAGCCAAATCGTCTCCTATGGGAATTTGAGTCCGACATGATCATGATATTTCGTGATTTTTCTTACGTCGCTGAAAATTTCGACCAATCGATAAACGGGGCGTGTAGATTCCAGTCCTGTCAGTTTCAGTCGCTGTAGGTTTCGGTCAAACGATAAACGGGGCGTGTAGATATGTAGGGAATCATTCTCTCTCTCTCTCTCTCTCTCTCTATATATATATATATATATATATATATATACACACACACACACACACACACACACACACACACACACTGTCACTACAGGTCATTAGCTTTATATTCCGCATGATCCACCAAAGGAAGCATTTCGTTTAATAAATTTAGTATCAGAATATCGATTTTAAGCCCTGTTAAAAGTTCAATTATTTATACGAACGGGTGTGCGCATACCATAATCTCCAACAAAGTGTCATTCCATTCAAAATTTTGATGGTACATTTTATGAGTTGGTGTGCAAATCATTTTTCTTTTCTCATCAAATGTGATAAAAAAGTAAAGTTTTTAAACAATTAAAATACTTGAAAAATAACCCCTATATTCATTAAGAATACATGTATAATAATTTCCCATAAAAATACTAGAAGCCTGTACACTGGTGGAGAGAATATTGTTTAATTTAATGTACAATGAATTAATGGAGTACCGGTTGGGTAATGTTTTTTTTGGGGGGGGAGAGAATTTTCCATCCACTGACTATATGAAAAAAAATAACTTGCATGATTTCATGATGTTAAAAATTGTTTTTTAGGTTTTCTTTAGAGGAGGGGGCGGGGGTCAAATAGTCCTATAGCATCAGTTTGTAAATAGAACTAGAGCTCTTTTAAACAATAAAATGCTTTTTTGGTGATTCATGCCGGTTATGAAGGTAGCAATCATTGCAGAAAAAATTATAACATAACCCGCCTTATTTTATATTTACATCTTTCTTTTAACAAAATGATGAATTGATCGTAAAAAGTAAGTAAAAGTAACAAAATTATTATAAATGAACATCAATACGTTAGATAAAAGAAATAGCCAAGTCGTCTAAAACTCTTATTTTAAAAATAAGGGAATTTGAGCCTGACATCACCATGATTATTTCGTGCAGTCCGTGGTTTTTCTTTGGTTGCTGAAGGTTTCGACCGGTCGATAAACTAGAAGAAATGATTAGATTTCAGTCCTATCAGTTTCTATATAGAGCTGTGAATTACAAACAATTTTCGTAAGAAATAGAGGGAATCATACTTAGTGGATGTAAATATATTTGTTTGATCGACTGTCACTGAAGCCAAAGCATGTCGAATTCTTAAATACCCGGTACCTAAAAATATTTTGCTTTCATCATGAAAATTAAGACTGACAAAGTGATCTATTAATTTTGTCTACTGTTATTTAAATTCTCCTGAGTGTTATTCAATCACATATTTTTTAACCGGGTTTTCCGTAGGAAAATTACCATTATTGAGATGGTGAAAATGGCAGGCGGCTGCCAAAAGGGCACCCTTTTGTACGGATAACTCCTCCTATACAGTTTTCCTACATATATCAAAGATGAGCATATTACTTGGATTTTGATTTCTGATTATTTTTGCAAAACACACAAGCTGTTGAATGCAGTCATTTATATTAATTATTTATTTATTTTTTCAAAATATTGCATATGGAGTACCACATTTCTCTGGATAGGTAGTGTTTATCAATTCACGGTTGACAAAATGGATTATGGATACTGTTCACACAAAAGAAAAACTGGTTTGCTGTCACATTGACAGCTTTTCTCTTGTTTACTCATTCATATAGCTCATCTGAAACAATTTCTTTCAGAAACAGAAATATTAAAACGGCTGTTCTTCGAAGCTTCATGTCATTTGAAAAATAAAATTGCAAATATTTACATTTTCCAGTGGCTTTGTCTGTAATAACATTACCAATCGATTTTGTAATGTAAAGTTCAATACATTTCATCAATGATTATTTTAAATATTTAATCCTACAATTGCTGAAAATCATATAAATATAAGTAATAAGAAATCATTCTTTAAATATTATGAGGTGATCAAATACGACCGAGCGTGATCAAATCTATTTATTGGATCTGATCACCTCATAATACTAAAAGAATGATTCCTTATTACCAGTTGCCTTTACATAAATCAAACATACATGTATTTGGTTTGTGGTGCAATTATATACATGTACTAACAACAAATGAAAATTTCAAATAAGTTTATTTTCAAAGATCAGTTAATAACAAATATATTTTTATGTGTGTATTATGAGAAGAGAATCAAATTCTCCATACAAAAGATATCAATTAAATGGAGGAGAACATTATGGCTATGATATAATATTAATTATTTACACCTTACAATATTTGAAAACATGTTTCAGAATTATGCACAAAAAGGGAATAATTGATAATATAAATGAATCTTAAAGGTTTAAACAACACCTTCTGATACATGCACCATACCTTAATCAACACAAATACATTTTAGAAATACATCTAATCATACTCTTTGATTTAATTAAATACATGTATGGATCTACAACATTACATGCTATCATGTTATCTAAGAGCCTTTGGTTTTCCTTATCATTGCTTCTAACTGGTCCCATTGTTCATTTGTGATCACTCTTAAATCATTAAACTCTCCAGCTCTCATCACATATTCTCCACCATCAAAACGTATAACCTGAAATATAATTGAAAAAAACCCCCAAAATTTAACACCAATATATATAAATTATATACGTGTATATGCATACTTGTACCTATATATTTTGTCATTTTTCCCTCCATTTCCCATCACATATACTTAAACATTCCAAAAATTATGTCCCTTGCTGACAATGAGAACAAAACCTATAACCACTGTTCAATTCAGCTCTGTCATCCATTCAGCAGCAGAAAAAGCAGTACTTGTATTAATATTGTTGCTCAGCAAATCTTCAATTCAACATAGATTATTTATACTTACACTTCCACTCATCCAGCTTGCATAGTCACTGACCATGTAGCAAGCCAGGTTCGCAATTTCTGATGGATCACCCAAGCGGCCTACTGGTAGTATATCAATCAATTTGTCCTTGAATTGTCCAGTGGGATCAAGACGGCTAAATGCACCCTGATAAAACAAATTAATGTTGTGCAGATCAACAAGGCTAGACAAATATCTCTGGTGACATGAGAGAGAGAGAGAGAGACAGAGAGAGAAAGAGAGAGGATGTGAAAAGCCAAGTCTTATCCGCATCTGGACATCAATTTCAGCCCAAACGTACCAGGTAAATAAAAGACTCATTTCATTATACATATTTATGTAGCGGTAGTTTTTGCCATAGTTTAGTCTGCTTGTGTACATTAGCTTAGAGCCCATGGATACTGTTCATACCTTAGTTTCAATTGGTCCTGGTGCTATACAGTTAAATCGCATTCCATATCTACCCCATTCAGCTGCTAAAGACCTAAATATCAATTACAATATAAAATACAGTAAAACATGATTATAGCGAACATACTTAAAATGATCTAGGAGAGGGCGTTTTAAGTTTCCAGAACTTGTGCCCGATCACTTTTGTATATACCATCTTTACAATAAAATATGTTCAAACCAAACCAAACTTAAAATAAATTAACGCCTACAGTGAAGTGATTTTCAATCCCTGTGACATTATTACATGTTGTAAACTTGACGGTTATAACGAATTATGCTTATAACAAAGCAAAATTGCCCGCCCCTAGCACTTAATTATAAGCATGTTTTATTGTACATGCAATTGAGGGCAGACACTATTATTTGAGATTTACTGATTAAAAAATGAATGAGATTTTACAGTTTTTGCTTTAATTTTCAACCCTTAGTGATTTTCCAGGAAATATTTGATTGATGAAATGTTTCGCATTCTTGATTCTCCCATAAGTGAGTACCAGTACATTGTAATTGTAAAAAAACAAATTAATGTTTGTGGGTAATATCAAGTGGTGGGAACAAATGCACCATAAATCACTGGAAATTGATCCCAAATGAATATTTTTGATTTATCAGTATAAACCTATGAGTTACTTTGTAAGGCCTTCCACCCCAGTTTTTGCTGCAGCACTTGGTGTAACAAATCCTGATCCACTTGCTGTGTAAATGGTTGTTATGGACAAGAAGGAAGCTCCTACATTTAACGAACAAAATTAATGAAAATATGACAGTCAAGTAATCCCAATAACTACATGTACATGCATTAAAATACTTATAGTACATTATTGATATTTTATGGTAACAGATTCATGTAGCTTGAAAAGAGCCTCTAGTTTTCTCTAGCTGTCAAATGTTGGTATCAAATCCTCCTAAATGGCTCTTACTGTGGTTTCATTAATAATCATGCATGGACATAAATTTTTGTGGATTTATTGAAAATCTATGAATCCAAGGATACATTATATAAATAGTGCCTATTTGGTAGGGTAACAGTTGAAATTGACACTCCGAGAAAACCATTGTCAACTGACACGAAATTGAGGGGTGTCAATTTCAACTGTTACCCTCCCAAACATGCACTATTTACATGTATTTTATTATACTGAATGTCTTAATTTTAGAGAAAATTTTACTGCTTTTATATAGAAATGACATGAATTTTACAGCGAACCATACACGCATAATTACGCGCATGTAACAATTTGTTGTGTTACCCATTGCGGTAACACGGAGGGTAATAGAACGGATTATCAACTGCGTCTAAACCAATCAGATTTCAGTATTTAACATGAAAATAATATTTAAATATAATGAAAATTTATGGCCAATGATCATACCAATACATTATTAGAAATTGCACTTCAATGAACATCATTTCAAATAAACTGAAAAACAAAATCTACAAATATTGATGAAACCACATTATACCTTGGTTTGCTTTGATGAGCCTTTTCCCGAGCTCTAAGGTCACAATGGCTGTTCCATTCAGGACAATGTCCACCACTGTTCTCCAGGCATTGGGGGACAGTCGCTCGGTGGGGGATATGAAATTCCCTGCGGCGTTGTTTATTACAATGTCGGGTAAACCAAACTCCTGTTCACAGCGATCTGCGGCAGCCTTTACACTGTCTGGATCCCGGACATCTGCTGCCACTGCTAGCACCTGCAAAACATAACAGTCAAGTTGTCAGTAGTTCTATGATATCTTTGAAAGCCATGCATAATTTTCCTTGAAATGATATTGCTTTTCATCCAATTTATTTATTTTATATATAAACTATACATCAAAGACACACAGCAGTATTGTTTAAATTACTTTTAATTATATGTATTTCAAACCAGGTAACACTAACCTTGTTCCCTGTCACACCACTTATCTCCTCAGCTGTTTTTTCCAAGACTGGCAGTTTTCTACAAAAGACAAATACATGTTGGGTAGCACGCATCTCTAATAAATTTTCATACAAAATAAGATAACAAGTAATGGGTCATTTTAATAATTATACTGCTCTTTTACAGCTATCAATAGTGGGATAATGTCTTCAATCTACCATTGTCTGATTTGAAACGAAATGCAGGAAGACACAGTTATACCTGCTTGTAATGACAACTTGGGCCCCTAATTGTGACAACATGGTGGTCATCCCTTTTCCAAGCCCTGTTCCTCCTCCAGTGATGAAGGCTGTCTTTCCTTTGAATGACTCTTTAGGAAGCATGGGAGATGACATGACTGGAAAGAACTTAGCTTGTGGTCCAATTTTGTCATTTCTTTGACTTGATGAGACAAAACCACGAATGATTTTTTGATGGCTACCATTCTTATAATGAGGAAGAGAAAATAAAACATCGATTTATAAATTGATATGAAATACATGTATGATAATAAATGGTTGTAGAATTGTAGACAATTCATAAAAAAGCAATAATTGTTATTTCAAATGAAAAGTTCAATCCTTAAATTATACATCAAACTTTCGGGGGAGTGCAGTCTACATGAACATCTTGAAAACAAAAATAATCTCCCAGCATATTCCTTAACAAATATCCATATGTACAGTTGACTTGAGTATCAGTATAATGCATGCACCAATGCCATGTAGAAGAAATTATTAAAATCATTTGTAATAAACTGCTTTTCGGGTAACCTATTTTTAAATTTTGAAAATTTGGTTTTTGCTTTTCTGAAGAACAGATGAAAATCAGGGACATGTATAAAGTATCTGTTATATATGTCTCTGATGAAAATTAAAGTTGATTTCTTATCCCACTTTAATTCATCCAATGAGTTTTGTAGGTTTCATTCTAAATTCTAGAACCTTGATAAGACTCTTGGCAGAACATGTACCATTTTGAAAACAGCTCATGTCTCCATCTGACAAATTTTAAAATCTTATCAATATAGGACCTATCAAATTGATATACATGTATAATTTTTTTTAACAGATAAAACACGAAAATGGAAATATTGATAATATGTCAAATTTTTCATAGGGACATATATACTAAGTATATCTAATTAAGTGATCTTCACTGTCCGTCAAAATTTTTCAGTCTCGACGAATCTCGCTGAGATTACACAACACCTCCTTCCAGATATCAAAATTGTTGATGATTGTATCAGCGATATTTAGAACAGTAAGCACATACGTCCCTATCTGTATGTATTGTATATGTGACCACAACATAGAAAATTCGAACTAAACTCTTTGTGACCAAAGTCCATGTTCTATATATTGGTTGTGCAGACATGAATGAAAGCTTGAATAGCTAAACTGTTTCGTCGTTTTTGAAGTCATATGCCTCGTCCATGATACTGAATGAAATATGACACAAAACTAATTCAAAATTTTTTCCCCTTACACTTTTGGATCTCAGTGTCTGCAGAGACCGGTTGATGAGGGCTGCCATGTTTGTTGACACAGGGAGATATCATTATTCTTAATTTATAAATCCCACGACAAACGTTTTAAAATTGTATTTAATGATTGCTTATTCACTAAGAAAAGATATAGAAATTAACTCTAAAATGATAAATTATTTGTATGCAACATCTGCATAAAGTCAAAGAGATCCGTTTAATTTACGAAACAAGCGCTCCCAAAAATTTTATTTTCAGTTTCAACTTTCATTTTACAAGAGGACACTTCACAACATGCTTCGGTTTTTTCGATCTGCGAGACAGGTAAGATTAGTTTATATGTGATCTATTTCATGCCCCTTTTAAAAACATTTATTTACAATAAGATTTAAAAACTGGTGTTATCATTTTTAGTACTTGCCAGCTATTGCAAGAAGAGGTTACTGTGATGCCAATATTGACTTCACTGATGGAGAAAAGAAAATCATATCGGTACTCAAGACAAAGTTTCCATCGGCCACAAAAGTAGAAGCTCAGGATATATCTGGTTAGTGTCCTTTATATTTTACTATTACACAGATTTATGAAAATTAAGTATGTAGATTCCATATTAAAAAAAATTTTGAATTTTTATGCTGTCATCATAAGTAACAGCAAAAGAATTATATGATGAAACGACATTTAGAGCAAAATGTGTTTAAGTTGGACAGCTTAAACATACCATACCCTCTGTTATTATATAATTAGATGTTATTATATAATTAGATGTTATTATATAATTAGATGGGGACACCCAATTTCAGCTTGCATCCATAGACTTGATATAGGGTACCCAAGTGGAATTTTTTTTTATGGCACTGGGTAATTGAATAAGTATTATTGCATAGCAGGGTTGAAAAAATGATGAATAGTTTTGTTAGAACTTAAAATCAAAGGTAATGATCTTAAGTTTGAAGTATATCAATTGTTTAGTAATATATTTAAAAAATAGAAAGTGTTTATAATTCCTGTATTTCTCTGACTGTACATTTTAGGTGGCTGTGGTGCCATGTACACCGTGTTTGTGGAGGCC
Organism: Magallana ariakensis; assembly: GCA_020458035.1. Classification (NCBI taxonomy): domain Eukaryota; kingdom Metazoa; phylum Mollusca; class Bivalvia; order Ostreida; family Ostreidae; genus Magallana; species Magallana ariakensis. The sequence goes on along the minus strand of CM035814.1, from coordinate 47,841,186 downwards.
GAAGAATTCCGAGGACAGAGAACAATAAAACAACATCGCATGGTGAATGAGGTATTAATTTACCTTTGTAAAAATTTTCTTCCTGAATTCCATATTTTCATTGTCTCATTATAGTTTTTCATTCAACAGAAAATACATTCAAAGATGCTGGATTTTTAGGATGAATATGTAATTATTTTATTATATGGCATTTTATAACTGTACATATAACAGGTACATTAAGATTGTATTGAACATATTTTATTGTATATATAAGGATACATATACAAATGGTTCGGACACAAGTTCTGACAACTTACTAGGTCTTTACCATAAATAGAAAAATTATACAAAACTTACAACTGTTATAACATGATATTAAAATGTTATTACAATTAAAAATAAGTACATTAAGATTTCGGAAGTTTGCCCCCCCCTCCCCACTTTTAAGAAACTATGCTAAGTGTCTGTATAATAAGATTTGTCAAGCAAAAAGTATTATTATGAAATTTTATGATCATGAAGTTTATATTTAGGTAATGTAGAGATTTAAAATGTTTATGAATTAAAATATCATTGCAAATTGTTTTCATTATTAATACATTTATTGCAGGCTTTAAAAGAAGAAATTAAAGATATGCATGGTTTAAGGATTACAACTGGAGTACCTGGATGATGAGGATTTATAATTGCTGCTATTACCTCAAATTGCTAATTTTTTCCTTTGAAAGAAAATGGTTTATTTTGCTGGTTTTATGAGGATGTTTGATTATTACCATACTCAATTGTAAATAAAAATGTTGAACACATTTTGCATTTTTTTGTTATTTCTGCTATCGAAGCTTATTGTTGATGGTTAAAAAGTATCAGGCCTACCAGTTATTCAAGGACATATTTGAGGATGAATATAACCTACTGGTACATTTAATCGTCCCACAAGTCATGTATGTGGCCAGGCACACACCTTGGTGTTTTTATTAGTTCAGAGAACTTTTCAAAGTTTTTTTTTATAAACTTCGAAGATAAATGTGAATAAAAGCTGTTACATGATTTTCTGACATTTGCCTTTCCCATGTCCTTGAATTACTTTGCATTCAGCTCAGTTTCAAAGACATTGCTAAGATTTAATCATCAAACTTCAAAACAGATTTAGATCACTCAATTTAAAAAAAATGGTCCATATATTTTGTTAGAACTTCAAAGATATGTATCAGTATTTATGATAGTAATTGGACTGTCATAGAATTTTCTGACCTTGACCTTACATATGTCCTTGACATTACCATGTTTGAGATAATCAGATAATAATATAAAGTTATGGGTGCAGTTTTGTACACATGACATCAAAACTCATGGGCCGAACAGTTTTGACCTTTGGATTTAAACTAATTCTTTATGTATCATTATGGAACGCTAAATGATCATCGTACGACTTATCTAAATCCAGAAACGCCGGGAAAAAATGTTCCTCAAGTTATGTACAAGAGACAATTTCTTGAAAAGATATTGTCAAACGGGTTAAAGTCTAATTGTATCATTAAATTACCATACAGTAAGTGTGATTGTATGCATCTATGTGATTTATTTTACGCAAAATTCATAAATTCATTTTATGCACTGAGTTTATCGCATGTTAGCTGAACAAATTCGGGTATTGATGTTTTATTTATTTTTTATTGCCCTCGGACATATTTCATGCAAAAATAAAATATTTTTAGTGTCAGTATTAGACCCCATGTAAAATGAACTCTAAAATCGTAAAACTTTTACCGTATTATATGTCCATGGCAGTTGTATATGTATTACGTAGACAATTATAGATATTTATAATGATATTGTATAACAGCTGTTTTAAGCTATACAGAAATACAATATTTGAATCCATGAGACACAGGCATGGTAGCTAATGAATATGGAGAGTAGTTTTAATACTGGTTTGCCATTAGAACACTGCACAACATTTGAATATGCATGCTCATTAAGTATTCTTTAATATTGTAAATTCCAGGTATGAGCTGGCATGGACGAAGAGGTGGATGGAGAGATAATCATGAGAACAGAGACAGACAGCAGCACCGTGGGTATAGGGATGGACCCAGGGGGCATGACAGATATACAGATAACAACGATGAGGGACAAGGGGAAGCTCCTCGACAGAATGACAGATGGAGAAACCGTGGTTATGGCTATGGGCGGGGGCGTGGCAGGAATAATGACAACAATGGTAAGTTTATAATCTGCTGTGCACTTATTGAATTTTAATTTGGATTGGATTTCATTATTTTTGTGATTAAGCAGATCATTAGATTTATGTTATCAAAACCTGTTTTTTTTGGAACAAAAGTGTGGAGAGAGAGAGAGACTTAAAGAGTTTGTTACATTACACAGGTTTAGTTTGTCATTGTCATGTGTACAGGCATATTATACAGCACAACACACAGTGTGTGTTTGTATGTTCATTAAAAATATAAAGTCAAATTTTGATTCCATTCTACCAGGCGGTGGAAGAAGAGGAGGCAGACCTGAAGGGCTAAGAGGACGAGATATTGGAATGTTTTACGCAGCTCGAAGCAAGGCAAAGATGAAGGAAAGGGAGCTTCAAGAAGTACAGTAGAAACATTTGTCATCATATTGTAACAATGAGAATCAGAATCAATTACTGTAATAGTTCATTATTTTACAAAGTAGGATAATGCAGGCCATTTGCTTTTACATCATGGTTGATTTTATATCAATCATTCTTTTGATTATAATTGTTATAGGAATGAAATTCCATAGTTAATGGAATTGTTACAGAGATATGAGCTAATAAACTGTAAATTTTTGACATGTCAGGGCATGATAGATTCAAATAATTTTATTTTACATGATTGTAGGAACCACTTATGATTACATTGGAGCTACTTATTCCATTACAGTTATAGCAGATGGAATTTTGCATATTTTGTGTAAAATCAAATTATTTTTTGTTTTAATTTAGAGACCCCTTGTTGCCATGGAAACTAGTGATATGACAAAAATCCAAAGAGTGTTGGATTTGGTCAAGGATAGCCCAGAGGAAAGGTACATATATACTTAAAAAAGATTAAAAAGTTGTGTAATAGGTTTTAATAATATTCATAATGGCATCAATTTTCGCAAACAGAAATTATAAATATTAAGCATTTATTAGGCAATGTAGCTAAAACCAAACTGCTTTATATGTTGCTAGAAGTTTGTAAAAAGAGGTTTATATTGTCTTGAAATCAAGTAACATTGCATGATTGTTAAGGTCAACATGGCTTAGGGAAGTCTTAATTAAAACTATGGGGTATTAATGGACAGGTACATTGCAGACACATGTACCGGTAAGTGATTGTGCAAATCGCCTGTTGTGTCCCATACATCATTTTTTTAATGTTATTTAAACTTTATGGCCCAATCCTGTAACCACGAATGGTAAATTTAAGATACATGTTCACTGTATTTTTTAAAAGAATCTTCTGATTTTCAAAGGGAGAGCTATGAAGGTTTGTATTTAATTTTCAAGGGAGAGGGGAACAGAGTTGAGACAGAGACCTGTTACAGCTCCACAGAAAACAACATCCATGGCTAGGGAGAATTGTCATGAAGGAAGACCTTCCTCATCAATGGGGGCCAGCAATGTCATTGAAGAGCTTGGTGGGCTGGAATCAACATTTACAACCTCAATTGAGGAAAAGGAGGACAGTACCATTTCTAATGTAAAGGAAGAGGAGGAGGAGGGGCTTATATTACCCAATATGGAGGAGATCAAGGAGTTTTCTGAGGAGATCGAACAGATTTTACCATCAGACTTTGATTTTGGTAAATAGTGCTGCAGAACTTAATGGGACACTTTGTGATACTTATATATACTTGAGGAAAATATATCAATAAATGTTAAAAATTTTTACAAATTTACAGTACAGTTTTAGACCATAAAATGCTTTAAAAAGTTAATATTAATATAAAATGTCCAGTTCTATATTTCAGAGAGAGAGAGAGAGAGAGAGAGAGAGAGAGGAGAGAGAGAGAAAGAGAGTCTACGAGACGATTAGCACTCAAACTCATACTAGTCATCTTTGCTAGTAAAGGGTGATGATCCAGGTTGTTTCTCTATTCACAATAAATAGGAAAATACTATTGATCTTTGCCCTTGGCTAGCAAAGATGCATACAACAAAACTCAAATATAATAAACCCAGATATAGTGAATTTACTACTATAACAAATTCTTATTCATATCCCAGCAAAGTTCTTGTATAAACCTATAGAAAATTGCCGTAAATAATGAACACGACTATAACAAATTTACGGCAATATCGACTGCTATTTAAGACCCTCGCCGGCAAAATTTTAATGTATTATATCATTCATACAAATATTTTCCAATACAAATTTCATTGGAGATACATGAAATTTTAAGAAGCATATATAAAATTCTCCAATTCAAATATCAAACAGAAATTTTTAAAAAATTTGATTGTAAAGGTAATACATATATTGATATTTTTTGTAAATGGCGGTGATATTGATTTTATAACTTACAATAGTGAATCACTGTCAGCTGATTACGTTATAACAATTTGCCATAACATTTATTACAAATTTGCTATAAACGAATTACAGTTTTAAGGAAGATTTTTCTATGGTCCCTTGAAATTGGCTGTAAATGAGTTGCTGCACTAATGCTTTAACAAACTACTTTAATTTGCACACACAATTGAATGTTGAATGAAGTTTGCAATAAATTTTTAAAGGATTCAAGGTAAACAACTAGCACACCATATACAATTACAAACACTTAGATGCCTGTGCAATGGAATGCCATGCCTGACATGCATGAGGGCTTGGCACATAAGCTACACAACTCTTGTTATCTTCATAATAACTGACAAAATCCAGCTTGTAGCTTTTCCTTCTTGATATAGAGGTAGAGAAGGTTCGAACACTGACATGCTACAGACCCTAAGCAGTTAACAATTATTTCACAATATTTACATTAAAGCTCTAAAATTTCTTTCTAGATTTTCAGTAGCTTACATAATTTTTCAATTTTGCAGAGTTTGAGGAAGAGATTGAATCACAGCCTTATCTTGATGCAAGCTTTAAGGAAGAGTTGGAGGAAAAAATGAAGAGTTCTAAATATATGAAAATGTTATCAAGTAGGAAACGCCTACCTGCTTACAAACAGCGACAGGTAACGGTTTCAATGATATTAACAAGAAACTAACTGTATATCAAAAGTAGATTATGCAGCTTCTGTCAAATTTTCAAAAAGAATTTTACAACTGCTTCTAAAGTGAAACTTGTATCGTAATTTACTTCAGCTCCAGTTGATGATTTCAATCTAATGTTGATGCATCTCTCTATATCTTTGTTACAGGAAATCATTGATCTCGTTAACTCAAACCAGATCATTGTGTTGAGCGGTGAAACAGGGTGTGGTAAAACTACTCAGGTGAGTATTAATCTACTGGGCATCAATGAATGGCTTGACATAATTGTGATATACCAGTATTTCTGCAGATTAAATGTCGGTGTGAATGGCTCAATGAAGTTTTGCTGTATATCTGCGCATTAAACTATTTATGTTACAATTTCTTTATAAAGAGGAATTGGGAAGATTGTAAAACATGTACCTGGTATTTTAATGCTTTTGTAAAAGGATTTAAAATATTTGTTGTGAAATCGTGTTGCATTTAAAAACAAATATTTTGAAATTTCTGGATGTAATACCTTATTGTAGGTTCCACAATTCATATTAGATGATTACATTGAAAAAGGCAAAGGATCTTTATGCAATGTTGTTTGTACCCAACCAAGAAGGATATCAGCTATTTCAGTAAGTGTTTAATTATGAATTGATAAGTTTTAAAATAACAATTTTATGACAGAACTGTGGTATGAACTACACATGCAAAGGACGATTGCAAATACATGTACCAATACAGTCAAACTATGGTATCTTGAACATCTACATGTATATGTATATATACAGCTAGAATACTATGGATACATGTACTATGTCAAAGTCAGTTGGAAATCCCAACCACTGTTTATGTATTTCAACATTAATATCTCAAATCTTTTTGTAACCTTGGGGATTATTTTCTCGGTCCCTCCAGTCCAAGCTAACAATGTTTGACTGTATATAGGCTTTTAAAGTTACTACTGTCTCATGTTTATATGAACAGAAAGGGTTAATAAAGGATGAAAAATATTTGACAGTGCATTCTCCACTGTTGAGGTTGGTTCCGATAGATTTTTAGTGATTTATACTCCATGCCTTGTTTTTCAGGTTGCTGAGAGAGTTGCTGATGAGAGAGGAGAAAAGCAGTTAGAGCAATCCTCTGTAGGCTACTCCATAAGATTAGAAAAGTATTAACATTTGTTTTAGTATTTTTAGTTTTGACACCCAAACTCAAAGCTTAACCACCAGCAAATTATTTTGCTTTAAAAAGATTCCATTACCAGTAAGGTTCCTCAATTACTTTTTATACATTTGCTCTTATTTGCAGCCGCCTACCAAGAAAAAATGGCTCCATTTTGTTTTGTACCACGGGCATTATCCTAAGAAGACTGGAGTCTGATCCGTAAGTTTGTTGTTTTGTTTGTAACTTTTCTACATTCATTTCAGTAGTCAAATGCATTAAATGTACTGTAAAGTTAACAAAATATCAGTAGTTACTAGTATGCTTCTGTATTTCTCTTTTTCTGTTCTGTCTGCAAAAATCAGTGTATTACTATTATGCATGAAGCTTGACAAGACTTTAGTCACAAGAAAAATTGATTACTACTGTAATTTTAATATGTATTAATATTTCCACATGCTGTAATTGTGAAAATAATTCATGCAGTCTAGAAATTACTGTATTTCATGCTTAAAGAAAGTTGATGTCTGTGTCCCACATCATCATTGATGAGGTGCATGAGCGGGACCTTCTCTGTGACTTTCTGATGGTGGTCGTGAATGATTTGGTGGCTCTCCGTCCAGACCTGCGTGTCATTGTCATGAGCGCTACTCTAAATGCAGAGAAATTCTCAAAGTATTTCAGTGAGTTTAGATATTTTCAAGCTTCATTTGTGCTACTCTCAATGCAGAGAAATTCTCAAAGTCTTTCGGTGAGTTTTATAAATTTTTCAAGCTTCTTTTTTTCTCTGGTAGCAGAATATGTTTTTTGTGAACAAAAATCTTGAATTTGCCCAGACACAGTTGTTTTAAAAGAGATAATTTGAAAGATTGGAATTTGCCCAGTTTTAAATTCACCCTTTGACAACAAGGGCGAAAGGGGCAAAAATAAAATGGGGGCGAATATTTCCCTGTATACAGTATTTGCCTTAAAATCCCAGTTGTAAAGAACTGGACTGGTAACACAAGAGCTTTGACCTTAATTCAGTTTATATATAAATGTACTGTACATGTGCATATATGTCCTTCCACATACAATGTAGGTTAACTCTCTATTCCTTTCTTTGTTCATTTCTACATTGATACTCAATCTGTAGAATAATCATTACCCTTTATCTTTATGTTGTACTGGTGCAAGTATTAAAAATAATAGTTTTTGCATTTGGATGTTTTCTTTCAAGAAATTCAATTTGCCATTTTGAAACCTCATCAGATTGATTTATTTACATTTGTAGATAATTGTCCTCACATCAATATTCCTGGATTTACCTTTCCTGTCAAACAACATTTCCTTGAAGATGTGATTCAACTTACAAAGTAAGCAACTACTATTAGTGCATGAACTAAGACATATCTATTTCTGAATTCAATTTGATAGATATGGAGATTTGGAAATAAAATTCTACAGGTATAGACCTGATCCAGAACCCACACAAAGACATAAATCTAGAAGATATCCCAAATGGAAGAAGCATATGATGGAGGAGGAGGATCAAGAGGAGTGGAACATGAAGGCCTGGGCCAGAAATCTGCCCACCAATAAGTAAGTAGCATATAGGTATAGAAAATGAAGGCCTGGGCCAGACATTTTCTGCCCACCAATAAGTAAGTAGCTTACAGGTATAGAAAATGAAGGCCTGGGCCAGAAATCTGCCCACAGATCAGTAAGTAGCTTACAGGTATACATGAAGAATATGAAGGAGAAAGACTAGTGATAGTGGTGATAGATTGAACAAAGGAGACAGACTAGAGATAATGGTGATGGATCTGACATTAAGGATGGGCCAACATTTTGCTGACCAATTAGTTAAAGGCAGAGAGAAGGGGGTGGTGGGGGTGAAAGAGGGTGAGAGAAAAACAGGTACAAGAATGTTATGATAATAATTTTGATGCAAAAAAAAATCCCTCTTATTGTTTGAAGTAGTGATATTTATAGTGCTTATACATGCATATATTTTTGTTCTCCTAATGCCATAGATGTAAATAACTAATAGTTAACAGTGATTCAATTTGTGATTCAATTCAGTTGTGAAATCTTCTTTTAAAATCTGCATTGTTCCGTAACCAAATGGCGATCTGTTAATACATTGTACAAGTATCATTTCATGTTGAATTGATGTATTGGTAACCAGATGAATTTTCATGCAGATACTCTCCCAACACAATATCAGCACTGACGCAGATGGATACAAAGAAAATTAACTTGGATCTTGTCATGGAGCTTTTGCGTCATATCATTAACAAGATGGAGGTGAATATTTACTCAAAAATGAGACAAAATCAAAGAAATATTTTATATTATTTGATATATTTAATTTGTTTTTTATTTGTTACTTCTTCTTCTTTTCTTTTTTTTTTATACAGTATATGCACATGTATTTTAAGTTGTATGTGATTTCAAAGTATATGTACAAGTCAACTGATTTCATTGAATATAGTTCTAGTTTCAGCAGATACAAAATTTCCATTATTTCCATTTCAGGATGGAGCTGTTTTAGTTTTTGTTCCAGGATGGAAAGAAATATCAGATTTGAATAAGCTTTTATTAGAAGATTCCCGGATAAATTGTAATTGTTTTTAACTACTATACAATTTAAGATAACCCTTTATAATCATATATATATACACATATTCAGAATTATAAAAATATTGATTTTTCTATGCTGGTAACCAAAGTTATTCATGCTTTTCTTCATATCTCGCTATCTTTAATTTCAAAAGTACATTTCAAAGGTATGTTAAAATCATAAACAGTCAAGAAGCACCTTGTTTTGTAGAATATACGGTGAATTAATAAGGATGGATTTAATGTTTTAGTGTTATACTATCATTTATTCTGTCACAGTTGTACCTAATCTTGGCCAAATGGATATACATGTACATTGATCAATTCTTTTTATCACAGCTAGAGATCTGCGCATAGTTCCTCTCCACTCCCTGATGCCCACTGTGAACCAAAGAGACATCTTTGAGAGACCTCCTGCAGGAATTCGTAAGATTGTCATTGCTACCAACATAGCAGAGACAAGGTGGGTTGAAATCCACTGTATACATATATGTATCTGTATAGCATCTATTGATGTAAAATAATTCTACCGGGTAATTGTTTACATGTATATAGAAATTTAAATGTGAAAGCTCAACTACAGTGTATATTGAGTGACTAAGTACCTTTTCACTGATTTTGTAGTACGTGTATACATATGATAACTCGTTATATGATATTGTGAATGTGGTAGGTTTTGGCTTTATCACTGATTTTGTTGTTTATATTTTTAGTCATGATATTGTGAACTTTGGCTTTGTCACTGACTTCATTGGGATTATTTTTTATTTTTATAGTATAACTATTGATGATATTGTGTATGTCATTGACTGTGGCTTTGTGAAGGTCAAGGACTTTAACCCAGAAAAAGGACTTCAGACTTTGGAGAGCTTCCCTGTGTCACGTGCTAATGCTCAGCAGCGCAAAGGCAGGGCTGGGAGGTACAGTGTTTATACTGAGATCAATCAGCTATTAATACACTCACAAAAAATATGGGCATTTCTTTTTAGTTAAAAAAAAACAGTGTTAAAGATTAAAATCTGAAATCTATTTATATTTTTATTACATGTACTTTATACATGCATACACTATGTGGATGTTTAAAAAAAAATATCCAGATATTAAATTATGAAAGTCAGTTGTGTCATGAAATAGTCATCAAAAATTTCAAATGTTAATTTATTTCAATAACTGATTTTTTAAATTACTACTCATAAAACGTGTCACTCAACACACTACTTTTTGACTATGATCAAAAACAGATTCAATACGGTAAAGTACATATACAAAGGAAATTTTTAATCAAATCAAAAATGAACAGGAAAATAAGGAGATACACATGTAAAATACCTTACTCTGGAATGCAAATACAGTCAAACTTCGTTATCTCGAACTAGATGGGACTGTTTTGAAACTTCGAGATATCCGAGTATTCGAGATATCGAAGTTCAACTGTATTGTATTGTATCAGGGCTTTATATTTTCCACTCATGCATAATTTGAGTTACCGGTATTTTAATTTTAATACTGGTAAACAGTGTTTCTGAAATAACTATGGCAAAAGAAGGTTATCCAGATCCAAGTTATGATTTATTTACATACATTTAAATGACAAATTATAAATACAGTAAATTCATCATGTATCCTTAGAAATGCACAGTCTGTTGCTGATCATTGATCATTCAACCATATTTTTCTATGTCTTTGCTATTACATGTACATGTATATTATTTCGTTTAACAGAGTGCAGGCTGGCCATTGTTTCCATCTGTTCACAAGCCTTCAGTATGATGAAATGAAGGAGTACATAGCCCCAGAGATACTAAGAACCAGATTAGAGGAGCTTTGTTTGATGATTAAGGTAGCTGCCATACATTTCAAATAGACTAGTTTTGATTCTTTGACAAGATTAAGGACTTCTAACTTCATCACATAAGATCCATGTGAACTTTGACCTTTTGACCTAAAAATCAATAGCTTTATTCATTCATTCTGGCCAACATTTGAAATTTGAATGAAGTTCAAATACAAGGAAAAATACAAGAATCGGGATCTCAAGATGTTAGTTGATGAATACTTGTGATGATTCTGGAAGTAAGCCTTACGACCAAATATCTTTTTGACCTGATAAAACTGCTGATCATGGTCAGCTTGTGTATGAAATTACCGGTAGGTTACCAGCAAGCTTGATATTGACAAACCAATCAACATGTGAAAATCATTCTGTCCTCTTCTTTTAAGGGATTATGATCGATTATTAATGAGACAATTGTTTTATTGTAGGTTAGGATTAATTCATAGATAAATTTTTCCTGCTTGTTACCATAGAATAATAATTTTGACATTTATATAATATATATATGTACACGTATTCCATAAGCAAAATTAACAGTGAGAGATACATGTATGTACTTATAGATACTAAAATTGGGAAAGATAGAATCTTTCGTCAACAAAGCACTAGACGTTCCTTCTGCAGAGGCCGTGAAAACTGCCATTGTCAACCTACAAAATCTTGTAAGTCAGTGTAAATCTTAATGATGTAAAGCAGAATTTACATTGCTAATTTTAATCACCAGCACCTTTACAAATGTCTGGAATGTAATTTTTCAGCAAGCTTTGGATGACAATGAAGAGTTGCTTCCCTTGGGGTATCACCTGGCTCGACTTCCACTGGACCCTCACACTGGCAAAATGATCCTGTTCTCTGCCATGTTTGGCTGTCTGGATCCTATCTGCCTAATTGCTGCCTGCCTCAATTTCAAGTCACCTTTTTTCACACCTCTGGTAAGCATGGTCAGATTTTTACACACTGCTATGAAATGGAGGCATATACGGTAGTGTAAGGTATATGGTGTTACACTTGGGGAGTAAGGACAAAGGGTTTCTATTATTGTCAATATGATTAAAATCGGATCCTTGAATCTGCTCAGATTGCTATCCTTGTGAAGTAGAGATCAATGTGAGCTAATTCAAGGATCTGATGATGTTCTTTTTTCTTTAAAGGGCAAAGAAGCGCAAGCAGATCGGTGCAGGAAAGCCCTTGCTGGAGACAGCCCTAGTGATCATATCATGCTCCTAAAAGCCTTTAAGGTAATATCTGATACCGTGGATGGATTATGATCATCGCAGACTTTGACAAATTGATTACCATTTTTGTTGTGGAAGAGTATATAACCAAAATAACACTATTTACCTTATTCAGAGGACCCAATGAGATAATCAGGAGAGAAATTTGTTTTGCTTGATATTTGTTCTCATACCATCAATCCAGTAGAGGGACTTTCCATTGTAAAGTGAACATACAATGCATAATATTCTTTAAAAAGTATTTATAGTATTATGAAGGACCAGAGTATTTTAAAATTATACATGTTTATGTTTTTATTGTAAAAGACAGTATATTAGATGTAAAAAAGCTACATATATTTGAATTTCAGAAATGGGAAATTGCCTCAAGGAATGGAAATGGCAGAAAGTTTTGTTATGATAATTTCATGTCTGAGAATGTATGCAAGGTTGGTATACCGGTAATATAGACCATTATACTGTTAATTACATGTACCTCTAATTCAAAATAGATTTCTAATTTTCTTACATTTTAATGAAAATCAATAAAATTATCATACAATTTTGTAATTTTGTGTTAACATGATTATTTGATATTTCAGATGTTGATGAAAATGAAAAAGCAGTTTGCAGAGCTTTTGTATAATATTGGATTTGTAAATTCTCTAGATCCAAGAAACAAAGTGGCTAACATTCATTCAGGTATAATGACCAAGAAAAGTAATACTAAGTACAAGTATTTGATTTAGTTACATATTGGATATATAGAATAATGTCTCCAAATGTACTAAATTAATTATTTTGTTTATCAGGTGAAGTTAATGGTTGTACTTGTTCTAGAATGTGCTAGTTTACTGTGGAAATATTTTTATTCGTGGGGGTCAATGTTCATGGGTAGCCAAATTTTTCCTGGTTCATGGGGAAGTATTTTCGTTGGTAGAAAGTTCGGGATAATTTTAATAAATATTAAACAAATGCTTGTATATATGTTCGTGGGGATGTAAATTCATGGGCAAGGGTTACCCACGAAAGCCACGATTCCAAAGTATGTAGGTTTACACTCAATCTGATTAAAATCAGATGTTTTGATACGCTACCGCTCTCGAACATCTGAAACAAGCCGCTTAGAGGTCACGTCCGCACGACCTTTCGATAAGCCAATCAAATTGTGGCTACCAAAACTGGGCCACCAGATAATTTCCCATAAATCTGTGCAGTTATATATACCTTGCTGTTACTTCACTTGATAGTCTTTAAGAGATGGTGATTCTCATTGGTCAAAAAGGTCACGACCTTATATTTAAATATTTAGATTGTCGGGTCGTTCGGACGTGACCTCTAAGCGGCTTGTTTCAGATGTTCGAGAGCGGTAGCGTATCAGAACAACTGATTTTAATCAGATTGGTTTACACTATACATTACAATTTTAATCCTTTGTAAAAGTCAAAATGTTGCGATTAGTTTAGGGTTCAGGATTTAACAGAACATCTCATTTGAAAATAACTGGCACATACTGGTACATGTAATATGAGTTTGCCTGCTCTATATTCCATTCAGTAGTGAATTGTACAACTGTGAACAATTTTATGCAGGTTTATTTCAAGCATGGATTGTTGTTGTTTGAGTATTCTGTCTTCCCCAATTTACAATTGGTATGCGTTTTGTTTTCCAGACAATGAAAACTTGATAACTGCTGTGATATGTGCTGGGCTTTATCCCAATATTGCCAAAGTCCATAGAGTTGCAAAACCTAACCGAAGGTAAAATACGTAATTGATGCATATGTACATGTAGTAGTGGAAACTTGGGTAGCTAAATCGTAGAACATCGTACCTGACTAGAGATGCGTGGGTTTATTACGGTACTTGTACCTTGTCTTGCCATTTATTTTCTTGAACTGTTTTTTCATCCTTCATTTTCTACCACAAATAAAGGTTTTATCTTTGTTAGTACACTTTACCATGCACATAAATACAAAATTTCACTTTGATATGGTCTTATAAATGCCAGATTGTATTTGGATACAATAATAGATGAATAGATGAATCACGAGTTTAAGATGAATATATTAGCTTTACATACACAGTACATGTATCTCTTCTTCAGTCGATGTTTTTGTATACTTTTTACACTGTATAAACATACATGTATATTTATTTTCTAGCACTGTGTCTGTAATTCTGCAGAATGGGACCAAGGGTTATCTCCACAAAGGGTCCGTTAATGCCAATGAGACATATTTTCCATCAAAATGGCTGATTTATCACAAAGTTATGAAAACAATGGTAATACATGTGCTATAACCCTTTTCTTATGATATTACATGTACCTATTTTAGAAGAATTATTCTTTATATATCTATGTATTTCAAGCATGCTTAGTAAAATATACTTACTGTAAACATATATATACTGCCTGAGAGTCACCACTGACCAGTACCAGCAACAAAAGGTTGAAGAACTTTGTTAAACTTAATGAGCTTGAGTCCTCATTTGAATTCAGTTATTTTATTTATAGATTTACAAGTAAAATAAATATGTTTTTCTCATGCAACAAAGTTGAGTTATTTCCTTTGCATGTAATTTTCTAAATCCATTAAAATAAGAAGAAGAAAAATTGTCAGACGACATCTAAATATTATTATAAACATTTGAATAGGTAACATGTTACATCTTACCTTTTCTATTGTATATCTACATTTAAATTATTGAAATATTTATTTTCAGGCAGTGAACGTTTATGACTGTAGTGTGGTTTCACCATATCCTTTGCTGTTTTTTGGGGGCAAAATTTCGTTCTCTGTTACATCTGTGGTAAGTCAGATTTTAATTTCATTTTTTCATGAATAAAGGTCATATGAAATTGTTTAGATTTTCATCCTAACTTGCAAAAACCATGGGGGAATTTTATTTTTTATTCTTCGAAATATTTATTTCACTTTCTTTTTCATCATTACACATTACATTTCGTCATAACTTTCAAATATGTTCATATCAATACATGTATACCTGTCAGAACAAATATATGTATCACAGGAATCAAACATTAACCATAACATGGTAGTCTGTCAAGTGCCATTGAAATGATCTTTTTCATAAATTTCTGATGGGTTATTTTTCTTTAATTTTTTTTTCAAAGATAAATACCGGTAATACTGGGACATCCTTTTATCCTTTATACCATAGTCTTAAATAAGTAGTGATTCTTTATATAGTTTGTCTTTTTTTTTTTTCATATATTTTTCCTGTATGAAAATTAACCATTATGTATGTACCTCTGACGATTTGTATTTATGTGTATTGTATATATATGTTCCTCTTGTACCAAATGATTTGGTTTGAGCGAATAAACTGAACTTGAACTTGACAGGATACTTTTAGAGGGATATTGGCAGGGATAAGAATCCAAAATAACTTTCATCTTACAAATTTTTTTATATAAACAATTTACAGATTTTGAAATTGAATAATTACAATGTGCATGTACATAGCCTTATAGCCTGTTTGTAATGGATCACCTTCATTTTCATACGTACTATTTTTAAACACTTCTAAATATTAACTCAACAGAAAGGAAGAGATAGAGAATGTGTGGAAATTGATGGTTGGATCCCCTTTTGGACCGAGAGAGCAACATATGATCTAGTCAAGGTATGCTCATGATTTATCAATTTGATGACCTTTAAAATGAAGCTAGTGATTTGGAGAGTTGATTTTAGAATGAATTTCTCTGTACAGTCACATTCCACCAAGGTATATATTAAAGTGACCAATACTTCTGCAATATGTCTGATTTATGAGATAATCTTTTAACATTGAGACAATGAATGGTTCTCATAGTCCATTATGAAATGAAAAGTATTTATTTTTGAATAAATACAAAACATGATATTTGATAAGATAAAGGGGGTATTATTTAGGAAGTAAAATTCATTTAAATCCCATGATTTCTAAATGATAGAGGCCAACAAGTATTGACCAGCGAGATTAAACTAGCATGTATACTCAATTCCAATAATCAATGTTTTTGATAATAAGCTTCAAATGTTTCTCTTTACTTTCATATTTTGTAATTTAACTCTTGCACACAATTTCCAGGACCTAAGGAAGCAGTTGGATAAAATTCTCGAGGACAGAATCGTGTCACCCCGGGCGGTCGACCTGACAGTCAGCTCCAAGGAACAGGTCATCATTAACGCCATTGTCGACCTCATCTCAAAGGAAGAGGTCACCCATCATGACTTCAGAGACGATGACAAGTGGGATTCTACTGAGGTTGATTACTGACGACCGGCAGAGTGTTAATAATGAAATTCCCAGAGGCTGGTACAAATTGGCACAGGTCAGAGAAATAGGTACAGCCCGCTGGTATAAGTACCGGTACATGTACCCTAAGCTATGTGATCTTGATAATGGAGGATTTATGCCAAAATTTACAGTTGCTGTCTAAATTTCCTTGTGGAGGGGTGTCTTAACGTTCATTCTTATTTGTTTATTGAACTTATTTTCATTCTCATGAAGGTATGGATAACATTTTTAATCGTTGCTCCGTTGCTGAGGGACTGGATACAGTTTTATTTATTTATAACTGTACATGTTTTACAAAATTTATGAGATGTACATGCCAGATTTTTTTTGTCAAATTTATCATTTTTAGTTGACACAGATGGCCTGTACCTTATTTCTATTGAATAAAGATGAAAACTTTATTTGTTATTTTATTTAAAATCAGTGCATGACTTCCTAAATTGGACAGAAATTAGAATTTTTATTATGTGAAATTGATGAACATGAAACAAAACTTAAAATTGGTTTTTTTTTTTGGATTGTGTGTAACTTTCGATCAAGAAGTCAAGAGTCACTGACAAACCGCTTTTGTCATGAAATTTTAAGATCTTGATTGCACACTTTATCTCCACAAATTCAGTCTGATTAAAATCATCCCCCTTCTTTTAAAACTCCCTGGTTATAATCAGACTGCCGCAAATTGTAAGTTAATTCACTGCAGATTTGAATTATTGCAACAACATTTTGTAGTTTTGAATTGTTGGTGCTCCTTCCTTTTAAAAAAATAAAAATTGTTACCATATTGTTAATTTTACAAATTGATCAGTCAACGCGAATAAAATTACTATAAGAACTAAGACAGTATGCTGTACTTCCTCTGTGACCTTAAATCGGAAGTGAAACCTTGTGTTATATCGCGGTACATAAGTGTCAAGATATTGCGCTTGATGTCTCGATCGCACATTGCTCAATGTCGTATGCTCTGTAGTTCTTCCGTAAATGAATGATATATATTATTCGTTTGCACCTTTTTGTGAGCTATAGCTTTGTACGTACTGGATATGTCAGTACAACGTCAAGTATAGAGACGTGCACCGGTAAAAAAAATATTATAAAAGCTACATGTAAACTGGTAAAAGGCGCAACTTATCAAGTAGTCAAATTAATATTCTTGTTGGAACGTCAATCAATCGAGGTAAACAAAAAAAAAGGTGGGTGAAGGGGTTTCAAATAAAATTCATTTCGCATTAGAAACAGTTATCATGGACAGTACTTAACAAACGGAAAACAAATTTCCAAAATATGCCCAACGTTTATCTTTTCATGACGTTTTCCACATAACTGAGACAGTAGATTTGATTTGTCCGAGAGAAGTTTGACCTTAATCGACTCAAATTAAGTGCGAGCGGGAGGAAAAGATATACTACTGAATGATTCAACAAGGATTTGGCTACTCATCATTTCGGATGTTGTTAAATTAACTTGGGAAGATGCATCAAAACACTCATAGACTATCTTTTTCTGAATAGAAGAACACTTCACTTGAATATATGGTGGTGAAATATCTTTACTCAGTATTAAAAATTACAACTTTAAACATACATAAGAACAAATTATTTGTATGAACGCAATACTTTTGGGGGGCGGGGGGGGGGTTAACAAGTAAGGAATTGACGTGAATCTGGACTGACGTCACGTGACGTTTTAACACGACTTCGGTTTCCAGATCGAGGCGAAGAATTGGCACTTTTCAGATACGTGGTACCAGTATTGTTACTTTCCTTTAACAAAGGCAGATTAGGCGTGTACATCTTATAAAAAGCCTCTCTGAACTGGCTACTCATGAAAAAGAAAATCCAAGCGTTGATATTGTAGACCAGCAGCCAAATCACCACGCCAACGGTATCCCAAGCTTTGTCCTCTTCCTCAGAAAGAACGTGCCCTCTCTTGCTGTAGACGGCAATCTCGTGCACGTAAATGAAATAAGCGACACAGTCTTGCAATTCTGATCCCAGAAACAAGAACAAAATTATGAATAGCATGATGGTGGCTCGATGTATCTTCTTGTCGGTGAAGGAGGAATTCTGGGCTCCGTCTGCTATAGTCTTACCTTTACAGAGAAGTTTGACGGTTAGTACACACGTACTAACAGAAAGAATGAGGCACGGTAACAGCCGAGAGAATATACCCGTTATGATATAATTAGTGATCACTGAAGACCCGAGGTCATCCGAAGATTCCTTGAACCAATGTGCAAAGTCTCGCAGACAGCTCTCTGGAAGTTTTGAAACTCCGTCGTCCGCCAAAACTTCGAGCGGGGTTATGTCTATGATAATGGCTTCAAATATGAAAATGATAAATGCAGCCAGTGTTATGACACCAATACTGATACACGTGTTTCGCATAGAACAGTATCGTTTGGCTTGGAAAGGGAATATGACGATGATGCTTCGTTGAATTCCCAAAAGTGCCACCAACCAATTGGACGACGTCCTCGTCATTTGGTGAGCAATGTAAAGTACGTGCCTGACGACACACCAGTGGTACGACAGGTACTCTGTGTAGTTCCCTCTGATGTACAGGTGGTAGGCAGAGGGCATGATCGTGGCACAGATGACGGTATTGGAGACCGCCAACGCCAGAAGAACAACAGACGTCGGGGTACGGATCCTCTTCCATATGAACACCGCAAACACTAGACAGTTGATGATGATTGTAAGCAGAGATAGGATGAAATAGACGTATCCTAATATGATGTTCTGCCATGGCTTGAAAATGTCGACTTTATACGGCAATACAATGGTGTCGTAGTAATAGTAGTACACGTATTCCTCAGAACTATTGTCGGTGGTGGTAGACCAATTTCCTAAAGGCTGCAGGGTAGTGTTTTGGTCCATCGTCAAAGAGGTGTTCTTCATATCAAGTAAACTGTCCGTGATATTATAATCCATGATTCCTCAGTAATTTCTCCAGAGGTCTGAAATCCTGATATTAATTAATGCCCTCTTTTTATATCACAACAACGCTCGCTCTCGTTAATTTTTCAATAATCTGCCCCATGTCACTACAAGAGATCTCGATCAAAAGACAACATGAAATCGCTATCACTGGGTCAACTTGCGTTTATTTACCTTTAGATTATGATGCTGTTGTTGCAATGAAAGCTGACGATAGTGACGACGCGACAATCGCGCTGGGCGCTGAAGAGGGCTCTTCAACCCGATGGCGAGTTGTCATGGCTTAATCACCCCGTTCTGTGTCTCTTATCTTAATGTGTTGATATCATTCTTTCTTCATCATTAAATCTCTCTTGACTCAAAATCGATGTACATTACTAAAGAATATAAGACTTTAGTGTGAATGATTGAAGGGTCAAGACTTTTTTTGATAGACATTAAGGACGTTTGATTTCATACTAATGAAAAATGGTGGGTTTTTTTTTAATTGTACAATGTATATTGTGCATGTTGATTAAACTAAGTTTATTTACAACGTAAGATAAAAGCATGTTTAAGAAATTGGAATTTTCTTAAGATTTCCAAAGACAGAGTCCAAATTTTACTTGGCATGTATAAATCAAAACGTTTAATATTTTTTTTCGCGGGATGTATTAACGAGTTTTACTATTGATTAACTCAGCGTCTGATTTCATTTCTAAAATTACCAGAAAATCAGCCTTCAAGCAAACACTTTGTATAATTTACGTTGAAATTCAAATTTTTTGCCCTGCATGCAAGTTTCATTTTCATGCAAAAATATCCACGTTAACTTTATACAGTTATTCCTTTGGTAAAAAAATACAGATTATCAATACATGTTTATGATTGACGTATCACGCATTTTGCTTCCCCTTTCACATCAAAATTACATGGCTGTATTTTTATTTAAAAAACACTCAATTCAGTGTTGGGATAGACTAGTTTTCTGAAATTAATAAAACCATACGCACACTCCTGTCATAGATTTTGCACAGAACAGTTTCTTAGAGGAACTATTCCAAATTTCTTCTGTTTCAGTACAACATTTCTGTAGTTTAAGTGCAATGTATCACCTAGGGTAGTAATAGAAATAAACGAACACCATATTGAATTAAATTATGACCGTTTAAAAATTTTTAAAAGAAGATTGCAATAGCTGTTACAAAAGGCATTTATAAAGAATTATAGAAACGTACACATTCGATCTTGAACCTATAACTAAACTTGGGATGTTAAACAATAAAAGTAAAAGTGGTTTTCAAAAGAAATTACACCATGCAATTAAGCCTTCGATCTTTTTCTTTAATAAAAAATAGACCTGTCTTATTGTGATCGATCTTTGAGCAATGAAGACGGACAATTTTTAAATGTAGTAAAAACGGGTTTTTTGTTTTTTTTTTAGTTTTTACTTTGCAAATCGTTTTGTATTCAAATTGGACATTTTGAAATCAACTCGTTAGATAATGCACACATTATGACACAAGTAACAGTTTATTAATCAGTTTACGGGGTTAAATATCGTTAAAAATGTTTATTCCAAAATGTTAGCTTTATTTCATATAATATACATGTAACATTGAAAAAATATCGATTTTTCGTTTTATGATTTAAATTCCAAAAAGATATATTGAAACTATGCTAAACTATTAAAGGTTCATATTTGAAATTGAATTAAAGATAACGACTTTTAAAATATCTTAAAATAATATAAGTTAAAAGAAATTAAGAATATATGTATAATAAAATCTGATACTACATATGGACAGTCAGAGAAAATTAATCAGTATGAAACCAAATTATCATTCAACTCATTAAAAAAATCAAATGACTCCAAAAATATATGAACTAGAATGTTTAACTCTTGAGCTATTTATGAACTGAATATAATATAAATAGAAACATTTACACAGGCTCAACCCCAGACAACAAGTCACAATCTGCTGTATTGTGTGTATTCAAAGAAGGGCATGGTCTCAACTTATCATTTTGATCTCGCTCGAAAGACGAAATCTAAAACACAGCAACAATATAAGCACAGCAGCCTAATGTTCGAGCTTATGACCTATTAGCATACAGTTGTTGGTGTTGGTTAGAGGTTTTATGACATGTACAGGAGGAGTCAAACATACCCACCCTCGTATGGTTTCCCTTTACTCCATATACATGTTATGTTAATTTGGATATAGTACTAGTACCTCACTTTGAGCCTCCATATCATGAGAGATACTGTAACGACATTAACCGAACAACATTTATTAATAAATTTTAACTTTGGTTCGTTGATTCATATAGTTTTTATCGGGGAAAATACTATTTGAAACGTTGAAGCAACTTTAGGCCACAAAACGACCTTATAGAGAGTGATCCTTTAGCATCAGCGTTTTATGCATAAATCTTGATCATTTACAGTACTAAGCTGCAAAATTAAGGTATGAATTGACACCATTCTAAAAATGCGCTTTGTTAAAGGAGAAGACGTTAAGG
The DNA here is from genome assembly GCA_020458035.1 of Magallana ariakensis. Classification (NCBI taxonomy): domain Eukaryota; kingdom Metazoa; phylum Mollusca; class Bivalvia; order Ostreida; family Ostreidae; genus Magallana; species Magallana ariakensis. Next base: position 47,819,434 of record CM035814.1, on the reverse strand, counting down.
AGACTGTGTTGTCAGCAAAATAACCTTCAGATCCTTTAAAATGATTCGTTTGGCTCTTAGAACTATTATTCGGTAAAGAAATATTCTATATATATTTTGTTTTGAAATTTGAATGTTTTCCTGCTAACGTATTTAAATTCTGCTATTCTCGCTACGTTCATTCCCGCATGAAACATGTACCAATATAAAGCATTTTATTGTTAATAATGTTCATGTATATACTGATACGCGTGAATTTTCTTTTCTTTTTTTTTTTTATTTATTTTTGCTACTTATCAATGATAACAATTTTTGGGATTGCCTGAATCAATTTTATTTTTTAAAAACCCAGGATTTCAAATATGCAGTTTTAATGCATCGATAAATCACTTTAAATTTGTTAAAACCAACAACAGAAAATACTTACATAAATTTTGACAAAATTGAGCAAAAATAGTGGTCAAAGACAAAAGAATCTATGGATATTCTCGATCCTTTAAGGATCTTTATCAATTACAGTACTAAATCAAATTTAAAGTATGAATTGGTTCATAAAGATAGGAAATATTCAGTTCAATTCCCTAAGATCAGCCCTTGATTTTCTTTGTGGGAGAAGATGAGGTGACATTAGCAGAAGCTTTTTCAAGTTCTCTTTCGCGTCTGATGTCGGCCCAAAGATCGTAATCAGTGACGTCAGAATGCGCGTGAATGCCCGGATCTTGACCTGTCTCCCTTATCATATTCTCGAGCGTTTCGACGTTGTTTTTGGACAGCCGTAAGTAGCCACATGCCAACATTTCCTCTGGATCAAATTTAGTGGTGGAATGTCTGCTGAGTTTCTCCAAGATGGACTCAATGTGCTCTAGTCGCTTTCTCTGATGACGACTTTGCATATAACAAAAACCTTGTTCTTCTTCAGCTATTTTCCTGGAGATATCAAAGGAAATTGTTGCCATTAAAGAAACGCTGTTTGGTAAACATAAAAATTGAGTTTTCTTTCTACTTGGTATTAAAATGCACGAGCGAATCTAGAGGGTGGTTACTAAGACTTATTTATATTCACATAGTAAAGTTACCAAAAATTACCCCCAGTGAAACATTTCTGGTTCCGCACATGCAACTAAAATACACCAAAACTATTTTTGGCAGCAGAAAAAATAACGAGTTTTTGACATTAGAACTGTCCGAGACGAAAAAGCCTCTATACCTGTCCCTGTAAATCTGCACTTCTTGTAAAAGTTCCTCGAGATCTTGCATCGCAGAGCTGTCCAGCATATTCAGATTAGGCATGTGTTCGGGAAGTGCCAATGGAGAGGGCTACAACGGAATCGTTGACAATTTACATGCACGTGCATCTAAATTACATAGGTAAAAATATACGTTTTTATGGTAAAAAAAGAAGAGCATTAATAACATGGGATATATGAAAATATTTAAATATGAACAATCTGTAATGCAAATTAAACATAATCACTTTAGTCTGAAAGCATAATCACTGTTGAGCTTAATTTCGTATCCAAATATTAAAGGGGCATGGTCACGATTTTGTTTAAAAATTATTTTCCCGATTTTAATGTTTACAATGCTTCAGTAAGGCATTTTTAATAGGCAACCAAAATTTGAGCGTCATTCCTTGAGTTATAAGCGAGTTGCAGAGCTTACAATTCTTTGCTATGTAAACAAAGCTTTTGTTTACATTTTGAACGTTGACGTGAAAACTCCAGTTTAAGACCGAAAATGAATGTGGTAAATGTTAGGATCTGTTTATTTATGCTTAATGAATAAGTAGATGGAAAAATCAGCTTGTAAAAGAGTTTTTACCGGTATATTGAACTAATGTAAACAAAAACAGGGCACGAGCCTTGTTTACATGACAAAGAATTGTGAGCCATGTATCTTGCTTATAACTTCACTACTGACTCTCCAATTTCATTTGGTCATTAGAAATGCACTCCTAAAGCATTGTAAATAATAAAAACAGAAAAATAGAATTTGACCAAAATCGTGACCATGCCTCTTTAAATTTCGCGAATAAATGCGTAGCTTTTGTGAATAAACGCAAATCTTTCGCGATATAAAGCGGTTGCAAAAGAAATTAAAAAGTAATACATGTATATCCTTTCTTTAAATGTAACCTTTATGAATAATTTGATTCCGTCTACAATGAAATGTACAATAAACTGCTTTTTTAACTGACTATCGTGGTTTATGAGCTAGCAAGTACACGGATAACTATCGTTATATTCAGGATCTTATAGCTGCAGATTGTCTGAAGAAAAAAAAGACGACCAGAAAGCTACAGTGCCAGCCATTGAGAAAAATGGATCGTATTTATAACTATAAATAATGCTATGTCATTATTAGGGATGGCAATTGCTAACCGGTTAATCGGTTAATCGCATGACGTTCCGGCCAGGGTGCCTCAGGATCAACCTTTTGCGTATCTTTTTTATTTAAATATTTCGACACTCGTTCAGCGTCTTGAAACGCTGTTAGAAAGTCCAGCAATTGTTTAGCTTTACATTTTGTTTTTTGAAGGGGGGGGGTTAATTCTTCGCTCTTGGTCTCGAGTCGCGCTCGTTAAATCAATGGTAGATCATCTAGCAGAAACGGGGATGTAATTTTGAAACTGTCGGTATATCTAATGCTACTTTCACACGTAGTTGTATTGTGTGGTCTATACAATGAAAACTTATAAAATTTTGAGATTTTCGAGAATGAAGCATCCATATTTCTATCATTTTCATGTACAAAAGCAACGACTTTCCCATCAAAACGGCGACAGAAAGAATGTGTATAGTACCCAATAGAGATTTTATGATCATTCAGGCATGATTTTAAAAAAAAACGTTAAGGACAGTTAGGGCACTTTGGAGGTGTTAAAACAGTAATTATTATACTTTCATGTTAAATACTGAAATCTGATTGGTTTAGACGCAGTTGACAATCCGTTCTCGTACCCTCAGCGTTAGCAACACACTTGGCAACGGGCCGATAGAACGAATTGTTACATGCGCGTAAATTATGCGCGTACGGTTCGTCGTAGAACTCACGTATATATTTTCTATATAAAAGCAGTAAAATTTGCTATAAAATTAAGACATTCAGTATAATAAAATAAATAGTGCCTGTTTGGGAGGATACCAGTTGAAATTGACACCCCTCGAAAACCATTGTCAACCTCCGCTTCGCGTCGGTTGACAATGGTTTCTCGGGGTGTCAATTTCAACTGGTACCCTCCCAAACAGGCACTATTTATATATTAGCATCTGAGTAAATCAATTATCCCCAAATTAAAGCTCTTAGCGATGTTTGAAAATGTTAAATTATGAACGTTCATATTTCTTGATGTTGAATTTTTATGAAATTTTGTCCGATTTTTTAAAATCCGATTAGCCGATTACAAAATTGTAACCAGTTACCATCGTTCCGACTGATTAATCGGTTAACCGGTTACCAATTGCCATCCCTTAAATTTTTGTCTATAAAACGAGATAACTTAATTTACTTTACTATTTGTTTAAACAATAATAGCTGTAGAATTCATTAACTAAAGTTTATTGTAAAGTTTTTGCGTTTCTTCACCTTTTATCGGGAATTTTAACGATTATTCAGGAAAATAAGCCCATGGACCTTATGCTTATATGGGTAGATATTCGTTTCGAGTCTTGATTTGGGTGGGGTAGTTAATACTCCTATCTTTTCCAATAATTACCTTCTCTAGGGACACGGATCCCCTCCTTTCCCCGGGCAGTGACCCGCGCCTCTCGCCGGATACCGACCCCCGTCTTCCGTGAATAGTCGGCAGTGAATGTTTGTGAGCGTCCGCCACCGATCGAATCGCCAACTCGTACAGATTCTGCGCCTCCTCCATGTTATTCTCGTGAGCAAGTTTCCGGTTATGGCCCACCATGGAAGATCGTCGGTTCTCCAGAATGTTGCTCTGTCGTCTGCTCTCTCTGTGCACATGTGAGTGGTGGTCAGCGTGATGCTCACCATGCCTGGAATCACGTTGAGACGGAAGACCGCTCTGTGAATCATGGTGTTCACGTGTGATAGGACGGGAACCATGGGGATAATGATGATCAGGTGACCCAGCGTGATCATGACCGTGCTTTGCTCGGGTTCCGTGTTGCTGATCCTCCTGATGTGTACGCTTTACGTGTGCACCTTGGGAACTCACGTGGTCTTTAGTACCATGATGATCACGTGACTGAGAATCGTGTTTGGTATTCTCTCGGGGAGAAGGATTGTGTTCTCGGTAGCCACTACGAGAGGGGTGGTGGTCCTGATTCGGTGGTACCCGATTTTCTTTGTTAGCGCCCGCTTTCTCTGGTGCTTGTTTGTTATTCAGAATATCTGCGTTCGGCTTGGCGGTGGGGGAGAGGAAGAGAATGCTTGATTGCTTGCAGTCCTCCTCAGTCAGGATAATGGAAGGAATGGGGGTATCTGGCAGCTCTGTAGTTCAACAGCAGCAGAGAAATTAACGTCTCTACATATGCTTGTACTAGTACATGTATTTGTACTCATAGACATACGGTTACTTACTTTTCAATGCATTACCGAATTTTGTCATTAAGAATAGATATTAGTGAACTTAAATAAAGATTGAATAAAAAGAACTTAATAAATCATTAAATTAAATACATTGTTCATTCACTATTTCCAGTGGTAGATCATATACAAAAGCGCATTAAAGTGGCAGCGTTTTTAAGGTTTAAATAGACCTTGATTATTGTTAACGACAACGGATATCAGAATGACAATATGTTAACTTTTCCTGAATGTTGATGGTGGTATAAACTTTAAGGAGGCCAGAGTGGCCATGTGGTCAGAGCTACCTTTAATTTTTAGATAGGATTTTAAGCTATATACTTTTATTTCAAACTCCATATATTTTAGCTTTGAAAGGATGACTGCACTTAAGGACATGCGATATTTGCGAGAAAATAAACTTTTAAAAGAAGAATGAATTTTTCTTTCAATTGCAGAAATGGTCAACATCTAAACTGCAACTTTACGTAATTGCGTTAAATAAAAGTATGTTGTTACCAAGTACGAAATTGTTTACATGGGTGGGGGTCATCACGATTTCTGAAATCTCCATACGATAATGAGGACGCCCACTTTTATACTGACTTCATACATAGTCAGCGCATGTTTGTCTATTGTTCTCCGTTTAACAGTAGTTGTATATTTGCATTATCAAAGTTATGTCAAAGGGAGATTAATAGACAAACATGCGCTCATGGTTCAAATGAGAAAAAACTGCTTCTGCTGACTTTCGCTTTCCCTGTTGTAACCAGGGGTTGATACATGTTGAATATTATAATTCACCACGTGGTTTCTCCCCTCAGGTAACTTAGTGAATACAAAATTATATCACGTGACGTGTAAGGTAGCATGTTATGTGCTAACTAGGACAATGTTTTCGAACACGTTAAGTTGTCAAGCATTGATTTAAAGTCTTCTGTACTTACATGGGCGTGATCTTACTGTTGAAACTATAGTAAATAGTATACTTGTACCATATAGAATAGAAAGGGCTATGGGGAAAGAGTGATCACATAATTTTTGTACATGGTATTGTTATTCATACTAGTCTAATTTTAGTACCATTCTGATAATGTCAGCTCCACCTCTCATTTATATTAATATCAATCTTATGATCGATCAAGGGCAGATAAGCGAAAATTCTCCTTTTTTCGAAAATTGTAAGGAGAAAAACATAGAATGAGCTTATTGTATCACAGTCGAAAATCTGAAATCATGTTGGATATTGACTAGACTCTTTAAAAAATTATCAAAAGTGATATTAGGTTAAGAAATAAACGCAACAGAAGCGACCGAAAAGGGCCCAAAACCCGGCGCTAAGTGCAGTCATCCTTTAAATATTTGCAATAAAAAAAAAACTCTTCTTCTGATCAATGTGGTCAAAAAATTTACCAAGATCATGCATTCAGCCTTCTTAAAGTACAATTTGTATTTTTCAAACCAACACCGTGATTTTATTCATAATAAGTGATGATGCGTCAGAGTGTAGATTAAATGCTTAAGGACATGTAAATTTTTTTTTTTAAAAATCGAAGTAAAGATTTCTATATTTTTTAATGTAGATGTACATGTATATATAGCGGACCAAATTTTGAACATGACGAATATAACGCGAAATTTGCTTCTATCAGATTCTCTGAACACCCACAAAAATAAAACTTAATTTTAATATTCATGTTAGAGATTTCCGACATGAAAATTGAAGGAATGATAGCTTTAAAGACTTAACAAATATAATATATTGACTAATAATTTGACATTAATACGCTGTAAATGAATAATTATTTATCAAAATATATATGCACGTGAATTATCGTCCCATACATATAAGTGTGATATACCGTTTGCTGTTTTACTTATAAGTTGAATTCTTAATTTACTGAAAAAGCCAAAGTGATAATTCGCAATTTACACACACCCCAGTCAAATACACCCTGAACTGTGAACACTTTATTAGCAAAAGTTGAAATTTTTAAGGTTTAAGATTTATGGATCAACTTAGAAAAGAAAGAATCGATTAAAAATAATAAAAAATTAAAAAAAAAAAAAAAGCAACCTACTAGTATTGCATACTGCTATCATTATAGACTACGGCAAAAAATTGGAGGATAAAACATTATTGTTTTGACTACCAACTTACTTTTATCGACAGCAGATGCTGCACCTTTTAGCCCATGCAATTTTTTCTTGTCTATAATAAAAACAAATCAAACAGTTAAAGTAATTAAGTTTAAAGAAAACAACTCAAATACATGTACAAACAAAGAATCCAACAATTACGGCTTTCTGCACCATGCATACTCAACATTTTAACCCCGTCCCACTCTTCGAAAAAGAGTGTTAATGAAAATGTTATATATTTCATGTGATTTTTATAATTACAAAAATTAACATGGAACATAATGCTTGTGAAATGATTGTTTTCCCGTGACAACCGTACCTGGACTGGGCAGGGACAGGGAGTGCCTACGCTGACGACCCTGGGGGTGGTCATGACCCGAGTCTGCAGAAACCTTGCCTGAAATAATACGTTCATGGTGAAAATAAGACTATGGCATCCTGGATATTAGTACGAGGGTTGTTCCAAAAGGAATGTCACAGATGCGATAAAATCGTGAAAAATCCGCGTAAAGTGACAAAAACTTGTGCTTTGAGATATCTACCTATTTCAATTCAGATTTGAAAATTTTAATGCATTATGATAAATATTTCTGAAGATAAAATATATTGTAGAATGTGAGGTAAGGATAGTCGCCGCACGCTAGCGACTTCATTTCTAGATCTTTGGCGTTTTGGAAGAATTTCGTAATTTAGTACTCTATAAAAAATGGCCACGATGCTCAATTTTACATTTTTTTTTTCATTAAAGTAACTTTTTTGTAATCAATGGGGTAGAATATTGATTATTATAATATTTAAGGTGCGATCAGTTTGTCGAGGTCTCTTCAAGAAGTCATGAACGTAGCTTTATAATACAGCTCATGACGTAAGAACCTAGTTTTAACTTTCCTTCAGAGCGTATATCTTCTGTCTATCTACTTTATTTATTGACATGGCATGCGCTTTTATTAGATATTGAAACCACGTTAAGGGTACCCTGTTCACTCGCTTTCAATTTTAAGTTGATATATCGATTCCAGTACATTTTCTAGTGATACCTATCCATCGAAGCAACAAATGTCTCGTATCACTATTCGCATATCCAGTCTTTTATTCCATGATCTAGAGACAAAAGGCATCCGAAAAGAGATCTGAAATGGACAGTAACATTCCCTTTTTTTTTAAACAAACAGTTAGAAAAAGTATATGTTATACCTGTTTCAAAATGTTGTGTCGTAAATTGGGGCTTTTTCAAATTTTGAAGCATGTAATTTATTCATAAATAAAAACCTTTAAAAAGAGGTAAATTCATGACGCGGCGACGTCACGCTATAAACATCAGTATCTTGTTAAGTGTTCAACGAAATTTAATCAAAATTTTACTTCAAATTAGAATTTTGATAAGGAAATTTTGATGTATAATTTTATACACAACAGCGCCAGTGTAAAACGCGGTACAAAGTGTGACATTGCTTTTGTTAGGTTTTCACATTTTTCTTTTGCTTTAGATGGATTTATAAAAATGCAATTTATGTATTTTGTCGAAATTTAAATATAATTTCGTTCAGAGCCTGACTCTTTTATTAAGGTACGTGCACATTGTATAGTCACCAGTTATCATCTTTTTTAGGAGCTTTCTTGTTTTGGACGCGCGATTTCGAGAAAATGCATTCATCGCTAGCTAATGTTTTACGTATACGAAGGTGCGCTCTTGTAAAGGAGCGGATTGGATCGCAAAACTCTTGACTGCAAAGATGGGAATATGCTTGTTCAAAACTACTATATTTTCAGAAAAAAATCTAATGGGTATATTTGGATTAGCTGATAAATTAGGTGTTATATTACTTATTATGCTGTCTAAAGTTAATTCTACGTTTAACGTAACTCGCGCGCGTAGGTTTAGAATAAATTGGGTTTAAAAAAACACACAAAAAACCCCTATTTTGATTTGATCTTTTCCGGTTTGATAAAGTGAAATACTGCAATCTGTAGAAATTCGAAATGTTTAGAGCACATTATGGACTATAAATCTGATACTCAATGGGATTATCAGGAAAGATCACTATGAAAGAGGTAGCTTATATGTAGCTTGAATACTCACTGTATTTGTATTAATGCAAATGAATAAAAATCATTTGTTTGAAAATTTTGTTTGTTTTAATTAATCTTATCGCCCTCCTTCGTAGGTTTGGTATTTTAAAGTGATGTTAAACGTAGAATTAACTCTTGGCGGCTTTACCCATATCTTACGGTTTTATGCATTGTAGCAACCTCTAATGATACACTGTCCACTAATGATATAATGTTGCATTAGTGGTCAGGATGTTGACCACTAATGATATAATTTTATCATTAACGAACAACCTAACCGTCCCCTAATGATATAATTTGAGATTTATATTATAAGCGGTCAAAAACTGTAACCTCTAATGATATGGAAAAAAAAGTGTGAAATAAGTACTACTTAAGATAAACATTTGCATATATTTCCAATTGCATTAGTGGATGGATTTGCAACCTGTAATGATATAGTCCTTTATTGTAATAATCATTATTCTGCCATTGTCCCTGACATTTTGCCGTTTTACTTGGAAATGAAATAGTTGCATACAGGCAAAATACATACAATTTATGACTTTGCCTGTTAACTTCAAAATCCAAATGGATCTTCATTAAACAAAAAGGAGTTGTGCTAGATATTTTAAGTTGAAGAAAATTGAAGAAAAGCAATTTTACGATATTAAAAAAATTATTGTAAAACTTTTAGAGTTATTTCATTAACATAAAAAGGTACAATTGATAAGACTATTTGCTATTGTGGTCTGTAGAACAATTGAACGACTAATCTGATGTTAAGTTGAACATTTGTGGGTTTGCTGATAGATTAGAACAACAAAGAATATCAATTAAAGTTGGTTGAATTAAAACTACTTAAACAATAGTGATCATGTCGGTGTAACAAAGAATATTGACCCGGGTTGAAAATTGACCCGCGTTTCATTTTTCAACGTTGATTATTGATTCGGGGTGGGGGGGGGGCTTTTTCAACGTTGAAAACTGAGACTAAAAGTCGTGAAATTTATACCCGGGGTCATTTTTCAACAGCTTAAAAAGTGTTTTCTAATCTCTGATGACCACAACACGTTGAAAATTGACCACGTTGAAAATTGACCCCAACTACAGATTTTTGAACTGTCTTTGAAATGGAACTTGCTCTACGCAATTTAAATGTATCTGATTAAAAATTTCAGTTTCATATTTTAATTCCTAATATTGTCTGATACTCATGCCGAAATGGATGGTTTTGGTTTAATCAATTCAAATCAAACATAAGTAGTTGGTATGGAAACTGTTGTAACTGTTGCGCTTGTCGCTAAATTTCCTAGATAGGTTTGATTTCGGTAAGTCAGAATCATGGTGGCATCTATTTGTCTTTATGTATCCTTGAGGTATGTTTGTAGTTATGTTTTTAGTAATGTGATACTGATATTGTATATTCTATGTTGTAATTATATGTAATGGTATTATGTAGTCGGAAAATAGCTCCTCAGAGCTAATGTTTATTGTTTTGTAAAACCCGACTTTAAATAAATATTATCTTATCTTATCTCTGGGGGTTTGATTTTTTTTATTACAATAATGTGTTATTAAGACTAAGAACACTGTATCCTGTTATTAAACTGTGTAGATACAGCTAAGAGGACGACCATTTGGTTCTAAATGGAAGTAGGGGGGGGGGGTTCGGGCTGATACATTTTTTGGGACATATTCATTTCCATACCTTGAGTCAAAACTCTAAAATTGATCAAAGACGCTCACAGATAATTTGGTGTCTTTCCTGTCAATTTTTTTTTGGTAGCTAAGAGAAAATATGTTATTTGTTATTAATAATATGAATGCACCAGAACAAAAACAAATCTACCTATTAAAAAAAAAATTGACATCCCGCACCTCACCCTTTTCTCGATCGGGATTTATTCGAGTTATAATGATTGTCACCTTCCTTGATATAAACTTGTTAAAAGATTTTGAAAAATCGACATACTAGTATATGTCAAACAACATCGTCTCAAGCCACGGTCCGGAGTCCGCATAACTCTCTCCTACAGGATCATTCATATTGGCCGTTGTTTGCGAAGATGGTCAAACCAATACCGGCCGTTTATGTAATATTTACGGCAAATCGCTACAAATTTATTTTGAGAAGTCATGATAATTAACTGACAGCACAATAATGAACAGTTGTTATATTTTTAATAGACAGGTCGCGATCAGTGATTATTTAATTCATTCAACTTCACAATAATTTTTCGTAAACTTGCCAGATAAACTTTATAAAATTATGAATAATTAGCTACTGATCTCGACTTGACAGAAAAAATAATGTGTTCAAAACAGATACAATCACTAAACAGAAACTTTTTCGTGGGTGTGTTTAGGGGGTGTTGGACATTAATGACGCATTTGCCAGCTTTCTGCATATGCATATTCTTAAAATATTACAACGGATCCTTGTTACTTTTGAGTCAACAATTTCCTGAACGAGATTTAAACTCCGAAAAATCGCTTACCCTTATCCCTGAGCATGATTCTCTGCTTAAAGCAATATGAACTGCAATTTTTTTTTATAAAACTTCAGTGATAGAATCAATTTTGGTTGATAAATTTCTGTTGTGAAGATTTTGTGAGACAAGCCATTTAGACTTAAATTGAAGCAAATTTACACTGTCGGCATTCTGTACAAAAATTAAGTTGCAATATATATACATGTATATTCAATTATACACAATGTTTTATTCATAGAAAAAGTAACGATTTGTTTCAAACGTCTTAATTACAAATATTTAGTTACATGCATTATTATCATATAATAGGACATTTCCACAGCAACATATATAGAATACTGAAAATACCAGTTTTCAAGATAATAAAAATATAAAACCAACAGACATAAATGCAAAACGAAAGAAATCATCATAAAACTAAGGGACGCACGAAAATAAACAGGTGGCGTTTTGGGAAGCAATATGGGTGGTACCTGTTGGTTTTACTTACTTTTTTAAAATTTTGATTGGTATATTGATACATTTGGTAGTAAAGAAGATCAATATTAAGACTGTTAGTTTTGAAATTATGATCATTTATGATATTATTATTTTGGATTGTTGAATTTAAATACCATTAATGATTAGGTTAAAATATACATTTTTTTTGCTTTTTCCGCTGCCATTACTATTGTCATATAATGAATTTACTGGGTTGTTGTAAGTAAAAGAATTACAATATGTCATATTGTAAATTTTGTATTTATACCCACCAAGAAAATTTACAATATGACAATTTCAATTTATTGGAGGAGTGTAAATGCAAAATTAAGCAATATGAAATTGTAAATTTTGTATTTACGCCCATCAATTCAGCAAATATTAAAAAAATACATGTAAATAGTTAAGTATATACTGTAACCATTTATACCAATATTCTAATTATAGATAAACTTTTTTAAAATATAAATATCACACAAAACAGCGGTTACTTGCGAAAAGTTTACTATAAAAAAATAGTTGCATATTTTAAGGGTTGATTGGATAAGTCGAGACCAAGTCATAAAAATGGTTCATGTTTTCGACTGTTTATATAGAATTGAAGACGCTCATGTAAACATGTTACTGTATATCTAATGAATAGATATTTAAAAAAAATGTAAATTTTTGATTGAATAAATCAAAGATCTAAATATCAATTCATTATAGTTCGTTTATTTGCTGTTGGATGTAGAACCGGCTTTATGATCAAAATTCCACGATGCGGGTCAATTATCAACAGGCTTGGGTCTTTATTCAACACCTTTGGTCTCGATATTCAACGTCGAAAAATGATCCCGGTTCAATTTTCAACCCGGGTCAAAATTCTTCGTTACACCGGATATAATTAAACTCTAGTGAATGGTTTAAGTGAAAGTTATGAATCAGGATGTTTGGTACAAATATCGTTCAGTGTTCAGTGTAATATATATATATATATTATATCATAACATATCATACAATTATATCATTAAAGGTTGCAAATCCATCATTTTTCCCCCATATCATTAGAGGTTACGATTTCTGACCGCTAATGATATAAGTCTCAAATTATATTATTAGCGGACGGTTAGGTTGTTCGTTAATGATAAAATTATATCATTAGTGGTCAACATCCTGACCACTAATGCAACATTATATCATTGGTGGACAGTGTATATCATTAGAGGTTGCTACAATGCATACTGATGCTTAATAAGGTATGGTTTATTTGTAATTGTAACTTTTGTACTACAGTAAAATATGCCTATTACAAATAGATAATGCACGAATTCACTTCAGTTTGTTCGCTGTAACTATGTTAGAATAAGCAACGAATTCATTACAAGTGTGTTCGCTTACATTACAATAATGTACACGACATCCATGCAGCGACAACTTTGCGTTAAATATTACATTTACCTCATTTGTTAAACTGTATATAATAATTGCTCATGAAAATTAACTAAATATTCTACGTTAGTATTAGTACGGAAGATTTTTTTTCAGATCGTGTAGATTTTGCCTTTAGTTCTTGACCTCTTTAGATACTTTTCTAATACATGTATAATCTTATTATTAGATTTCAACGAACCGAACACTAGTATACCAAAGGGTATATCTGAATATCAAGCAAAAAAAAAAATAAAATAAAAGCTAACAATGGAATAAGCATGTCATTGTGCATGCATACTGTGCTTTCCAAACAATCCTATATTTCATCGAAAAAAAAATCACAAAAGCTCCCATTATATGTTAGGAAGAAATAACTCTATGTTAGATATATACACTCTTATCTCATCTGGTGGAAAACATCATACCCTGATCCAGGGATCTACGTGAGGTGGGCCGCTTGAGATCCATAGAGGTGGCACCTGCTTCCTGTAGCTGACGACGGCTGCGAGATTGACTTTTGACGTCATATCCGCTTAGGGGTCGGAAGCTGCCGCGACTGTAATGTCAGAATTATGTAATTGTTAAAAGACGTTTAGAATCTGTATGAATTTGTTATCAGATCGCGAACTGTCATTCAAGGTCGCAGATTCGAAGATCTATGCAATTTATTTTAGAAAAAAAAATCATTGAATTGTGATTTCTTCTGAAAGTTTTTGGTCGGATGTATGGCTATTTTTTACAAATGGACTAAAACTTAGAGCTGATTTTTAAGTCAGTCCCCACAGTACTTTTGCAGAAACAATACATAACGTAAATTGTTATTGTCGTTCAAAAGGTATTATTGTAATTGGTGCCAGGCTTTAGAAACGATATACTTTTTTTTTTTACAACAATCAGACATACATGTATCCTTGATTTTTTTCCACGAAATTTCATTTCATAAACAAAATGAGACTTTTGTTTGTTTTTCCTTTGAAGCGTCATTACTCTTGTTGTGAACATTATGGATATATTGGGATCATTTCATACACAAAATAAAATTGGGGTTTGTTTTCCCTTTGAGGCATCACATTGATATTGCTCTTGTGATGAACATGATGGATGAAAGCAACAGGGTTGACTATTGTAGTAGAAAAACGAGTAACTTTCGGTGTTGTGTTATCTTTGCGTAGTTAACATAGTAAAAGAAAACAAAGAACTCAATACCTTTGAGGTCTGTCCCTTTCATCTGTGTTTGGAAATGGGGAATTCTAAAAGAAATAGGAAATAATCATAAAATTATAAAATTGCAGAAGAGTCCTTTAAAAAGTTTAACTAATACGTATAGTTGATCCCCAAAATACCTAAATGTGTTTTTTATTGTTATATATAAGATATATTTATTTATGTATTAATTTATTCATTTTTTTATTTATTTAAATATTTCGAATATATACATGTACATACGCCTCGGCTGGGCTCGTAGTCTTTGCAAAATTTGACTCTATCGTGCTCCAATCTCTCCAGACATTTTCTTACCCTCTCTTGGTCTTTTCTGAAGAAAAAGAATTTTCATTATAAAACATATATAATATTCTATGTGTTGTTGGACTTGCAGTAACATTAAATTCATGGTATTGGGAACTGGCCCATCATCAACATATTTTGATACCATTAAACTTTAAGACGTTATACATCCTTTAATTATTTTCATGTTTAAAATCTAATCATGAAAATAATTAAAGGATGTATAACGTCTTCTACAGCTGTTCAAACACTAACCCCATTTCACGGGCGCATAAATTCTCTCCCTTGTCGATCAGTTTGTGTTCTTTGGCCAGCTGAGCCTGGATGGCGTCACGCTGGCATTTTTTGGATTTCCGATTGTAACTACTGGAAAACCCGTCCGGAACAATAGCATCCATCGATCTATCCTGAACAGTTACAATAAATTACTTTTCTAGTTGCTTTAGAAGTCCATAGTTCTATAATGGTTATGTGAACGTAAACAATGAAACAGCAACCAGTAACTTTATTGTGACGTCACAATTAATAATTGCTACGTCATAGATATGGATCGTTGAGCCCGATGAAAAATCGTTTAATGATTTTTTTAACTCTAAACTTGAATATCATTATGATTATATAAACATGAATAATATTCCCGCTTGATAAAATAAGGTCAAAAAGTATTTGTTGAACCTACCGACGCGGTGAAGATTGATATAATAAAAAAAAAATTCTTAAACGCGATATTGTTTTAATTTCTTTTGAAAAAAAAACCCCATATTTGCTCTATAGGAGTTTTATCATACACAACACAACGAAATTGCGAGGGGTATAATGTGTTGTCCGTCAGTCAGTTCGTCAATCCTGTGGGTTTTATTTATTTTTTTGTTTTGTTTTTGGGGGTTTTTTTGTAAGCACAACTACCTTTAAACCGCTTCACAGATTTCGTAAAACTTTCTAGGTACATGTATTTAGGACACAATATGTAGATGCGCATATTACCAAGACATTCTGATTCTATTATTTTTTTGAGAATGTTAACCCTTTTGAACTTACGTTGAATATAGTATTAAACCGTTATGTAGTAAGCGCACCGCTGCATAGAATTTCGTTTAGGACACAATATGTAGATGTGCATATTACCAAGAAATTCCGATTCCATTATTTTTCTGAGAATTTTGGCCCTTTTGAAGTTAGATTGTTTTTGTTAAAAACAAAAGAATAGATGTACATACATGTATTTGCAGGAAGTGTCCTTTATCAAATTATTTTCATTGTGTATTTAATGTATACCTTGCCATTCATTATGAGTAGCACTGTCAAGTAATGGGGGACCATGGGGTATGTGAGCTTGCTCACTTTTTCTTTCATTATTTATATTTTCTCCATAGATTCAAAGATCTTATGATTTTTATTTATATAACTATTTTCCATAAAAAAAACCCCCATTACATCTACTAGTCTCTTCTAGATATGTGTTATGAGACAATAATATCATGCATAATTGATAACAAATTCTAAGCTCTAAAAATCCCATTTATAGCCACCAAAAATGTGTCCACTTTTTTACCCCCCCCCCCCTAAAAACTACACAGAAATACAAATCAGAAGTTTTATTCGGTCTTTTAATTGTGAAATATCGCCCCCCCCCTCCACCATCCCGGGCAAATTTTAGACTAATTATAAATTTACATAGTATAAATTAATACCAAAATTGGGCATTGAACCCCCTCCCCCAGCAAACAAACATCTCCCTCAGGATTAAACCCAACACCGGGGAAACTTCTGGATCCACACCAGTTTTGGATGAACTTAATAGATTTATTATACTTCGTGATTTAAGCATGTTTCCGTACTAATCATACCGCAGTAAGTGTTTTTGGAAACTAACAATTTTAATGAGAGGAAAGAAAAGGGGAAAAAAGGTTTTATCGAACGTTTAAAAATTGTTTTAATTAATCCAATCAAAATATATACATACAACAACAGCATCACAATAATTTGTGTTAATTTTAAATAATGATGATGATAAATGACAATGGTAAATAATAACAGACAAAGAGTAGGAGGAGGAGAAAAGAACGAATGTTCGAGAAGGTTACAGAATTATTCGGGACGTGCTGAAGAACTGAACGTGACAGAGTAACCTTTACAGGGACTTACGGTTAGACTTTTCCTGTATTACGATTTTGTGCCTACTTTTGTGCTTTTTGTGCCTACTAATGCCTACTATAATAATATAATAAAAGGAATGGAGAAGCCAGCAATAACATTAAATGTAGTTGGTTTTTGTGATTTTTTAAAATTTCCTCTAACCCTTCCTCGTGTTAAAACAGGAAGTTATATTTAGATATTTCTGCTGGATGTCAAATATAATGCGCCATACAGGTGTACATGGAAACTGAAAAGTACAAATGGAAAGAAAATCATCGCCCGGTCTGTGAATGACTGAATGGGGTGCACGTGTTCCCCTTCACATCATGACCTTGAGGGAATGCGGGCTACAGAAATCAATACTCGTGTGTTAATTGGTGACATGCATAACTTGAGGTGAGACAAACATGTTATTAAGCACATTGAATCTTTCTTCTTTTTCATCGAAATCTGTGCAATCAGGGTTTTATCGTAGCCCTATTAGATTTAAAAATAGCCCTTTGTTCCTTCAAGTGCACCAGACACATGAATAAATAACAATGCGTGTATAGCCATGGCATACAAACATGTGTTTGTTTTTTAATCTTATCTGGTCATTTTTTCGCCAGTTTCCGCTGTATCAAGAGGGACCTAAAATGGGGATTGTTTCAGCTGAATTTACAATTCAAAGAAGGCTTTGTTATTTCTTTCTTCGTGAGAGCAAACGGCAGAGACATTTAGTGCGGAGACTGATGCTGTAGTAAGCATTTTCGTCTGAGCGGGCGACGAAGATGCTTCTCGAACTCATTGCGACTTGCTGTTTTATTGTTTCATTTATCCCTTTCCTTGCTTCTATCGCTTCTGCAGTTTGGCTTTCTTGGTCAAAAGGAACGCGGCATACACCGCGCATCCCTCGTAGATGGCCCATCGTAGGTAATGCCTTCCAGTTGTCCATGAACCAGTGTCATCTTGTTTTCACGGAGTGGTCAAAACGTTACGGAGCCGTGTTCGAAGTGAAATTATTCAACGAAAAGATCGTAGTTTTGAATGACTATAACAGCATTCACGAAGCCCTGGTGCAGGCCGGGGCCACTTTTGCTGGCCGACCAAAGATGCACCGTACGGACCAAAAGCAGAGGTGCAAAAAGTCGATTGTATGGCAAACCTACACTCAAAAGTTGGTCTTCTTGCGAAAAGAGGTACACAAATCGTTGAAGATGTACGGGCCCGGGCTTCTAGCGTTAGAAGATGTATGTAAGCCAGAACTGGAGTCATTGGTGGACCGAATTCAGCAAATAGACGGCAAGGCGTTTGACCCAAGTCGCGTTGTCTTCGATTCTGTCGGCAACGTAATGTTATATTTTGTAAGTTATACCAGCTTAGTACTATAGATGGTCAAAGAAATAGTATCTGTGTATTGCCGTTGACAGCTTTTATTTTACTTAGAGATGTGAATAGCTGTTTGCTTTTTATAGCTTGTTGGACTTCGTTTTGACCCAGACGGAGCGGAGATTGAGACCATCCGGGCCATGAGTCAACTATTCAACGAGACGTTTGGTGCAGGGGACGGGAAGCGTCTTGACGTCATACCCTGGCTCAGGTTCGGGCAGAATAAAGAATCTCGGCGATTGGAGACAGCACTGAACATCAGAGACAGATTGTGGGACAATCTTGCGAAACACTATGGAACGGTATGTATATATATATGTATATATATGCAACTGATTTAAATTCCGAGTTTAAAGTAGTAAAGATCGATTTCATTATCTTTCTTTTAACAGTTTTCGGAAAAAAGCGTTATTGGTCACATGCAAAGTCTGATGAACGAAAACTCAGACATTGATGATGACACTGCTAAAGAATGCTTCACCAACTTAATTTTAGCAGGTATGTATACTTTTAATTCAAAGATGATAAATTTTATAAAACAGATTGCAAGGGAAGGATTTCGCATCGTTCCGGGTCCGCATAGTCCTCTCCTCAGGTGAGAGAGGAGTGTACATATTATTGGCATTGGTTTGCAACAATGAAATTTCGTGACGAAAATATGCAAAAATGTTATATTTCCCAAAGATTGTATTATATAGTATGTGTACGCTTCGTGTTAATTTGTTATCCATTTGATTATTTTCGAGGTGTGGACACGACAGCTACCGCCTTGACATGTCTGATTTTAATCCTGCTGCAGAATCAAGATCTGCAGACACGGATGCAGGAAGAGATTGATGGTGTTTTCCCGGAATGTGTCTTTCCATCTCTTTCAAAACGCCAACAAACCCCGTTCACAGAGGCCGTTATTTTAGAACTTCTTCGCTATATTTCACATGTGCCCCTTGCCGTGCCTCATTCTACTTTAGAAAACGCCACCATATGTGGATATCATGTAGATGCAAATGCTACGGTATTTTTTTTTAAATTTAGTTTCGCTTTTTTATGACTTTTTTCACGTTTTCATTTATATACTCATTTACCAGTAAAACCAATAAGGTGAATTCCTTGCAATGTTTCAAGTTTTAATAAATTCAGGTTTACATAAACCTGTGGGCATTGCATCATGACGAACGTATTTGGCCCAATCCTTGGAAATTTGACCCAGGTCGTTTCCTTGACAACGACGGTACAATTCTTAGTCCATTGCATCCGAATAGAAAAAGGTGAGTAAAATTGCATGCCACACGTCCCAATTTTATCAATAGTGTGATAAAATTAAAAAAAAACAACCCACACATTAATTACATAACTTGAAAATAAACTGCAAAGTAGAAAGAAAAAATTGGATCTTTGGGCGGTTGATGGAATTTATAAACAATTTAATCTGGATTTTCAAGATTTGTTTCCTCCATACGTTAACTTTTGTACCAATTCGTTTTCACACTAGAATGCTTGCGTTTGGAGCTGGCCGTAGAGTATGTTTAGGAGAGACGTTCGCCAAGAACCGGCTGTATTTGTTTGTAACCACGCTACTTCAGAGACTGGTCTTTGTTCCGGACGATTCCAAGGCTGTTCCCGACGCTGACCCGCGGTCCTACGATCTCGGACTTGTAATGCATCCAAAGCCATTTAAAGTTAAGGCAATCAGACGGGCACATAATCCATGAGCCAGTATAGCAATTATATACAGTATTGGATAATATATAAATCATTTTATGCCGGCATTCTTCTTATTTGCGTGTGCCATGTTCACGATGCTTTTTAACTGTTGTACATGTATTATATATACAAGAAAATGTTAGTTTTAACTGTGAGTTTTATTGGCAGCGGAAACAAAAACATTTTTTACAATCAAAGTGATGCTGAGGATGTACATTTATGAATGGGTGCTTAATAAATTATTTGAAAGACTTAGTTTTCTCTTCTTGAAGCATACGTGAACACTTCTCACAATGATAAAGGAATTTTTAAAAATGTTTAATGTGCCAAAATAAATCAAATATGAAATATAATACTGTAATGCTAATGAGCAGGTGCTCCGACAAATACAGACTTGTATAAATGCATATATGTGTCAACAACAAAAAAATGCAAGAATGTACCCATGGAAAACAGGATGACAAATTCAGGGGTCACATAAATTTTAATTAATTCAAAATTAATACTGCCTATGGAATGAGGCAATTCTGAATTGTCAGTTTCTATGTCACAGAGATGTGCTTCTTTTCAAGTAACTAATATATTCAAATTTATATAGTAAATGTGCTATTTTCTTTGTCTTCAACTCTCAAAAAAAAAATTTAAGTTATCATGATAAAGGACAGATAACTCAAAATTATTTGTCATATTGGTTGAAACATTCTAAAACATTTTATTGAATCCAGAACTAGGATCAAGTATAAACACTTTTGCTATGACTGATAATTTGTTTCTCTCACTCTCATGAAAAATAAACATTTACAGAAAGAGATCATAAACAAGATAAAATATTATCGTATTAGCTTCTTCTGTTCATTGAAAGTAAATGGTTACAAAGCAGCAGCTTAATGCTTACTGGTCGTAATCATTTTGCTTGGCACATATTTTCATCAGCCAATATTAACATTAATATTACAAAGCAATGAACGAAAAAATAGCAATCATGAACGAAAAAATAGCAATCAAAATCATGTCACATGACGGTTTTAGAATGAACATAAGATCTCGCATAACTTGTGATGGTATATTATTGATATTGTCTGAGATGTTCATTTTCTATCACTGAAAAAACATACAACTCATGTGATAAAAATTCATATACCATGACAAATCACAAGACATTCTTTACATCAAGTTCTCACGCTGTTGTGTGTATGAATTCCTATTTCATAGACTCTAAGACGCAAAAAGTAGTGCAATTAGGAAAATCAGAAATCTTGACAAGCCAAAAAAAAATTAAGGTCATCCTTATTGGTTATGTCTAACTTTGCAAAAAAAAAAAAATGTGGGGGGGGGGAGGGTGCTAAGCCTCCACCCCCCACCCCCGTTCCGACACCTATGCATTTACATGTAGGTACAAAGTATACAACTTGGTGGAGTTTCAGAATACTGTAAGCAAATGTTTGTAGGGTATTGAATTTCTTTTATAACATTTTTCAACAATATTAAATCCCAAACCATTTTTAATACTGGTATATGATTTTGATATGGTTATGCATGTAAGTTTATTGGTTATGTTTGAAACAGTTGATAAAATATCCACAAAGCCACTTAAGTCAATCGGGTCACATATGAAATTTTATCCCCACTGGAAATGTCTTCTACAGTACATATGTACCCAGTTTAAAATCTAGAGGGTGGCTCAGTGGGGTTCAAAGTATCCTGAAATTTTTTTTACTTATTCAATTCATAAACTAAAACTTCCTGGTTCCAGACTTGCAATATATATTTTCTTTTTTTGAAGAAAAGCTCTTGACTTGTACATATACATGTATGTATATGTACATAAGAAAATTTATAAGTGCAATTCTAGACATTGGCTCAACAGAGAAAATTGTACATGTACACCAGTGTCAGAAAAATCCAGGAAAAACAATTATTTAGTAACACTATAAGTTCCTGGAAGCTTTCAATTATTTCAGCAGAAATTAACCATATACATTTATTGGGAAAAAATTAAGTCAGATTTATAAACACACAATTCATTACTGCTGTAGCAGTCAAAAAAGAAAGGCTTAAAAATAAAGCAAAAATAAATAAAAATCATACTTTGAAATATAAAAATAAGTACAAGATTTATAAAATCAATATTTTGGCACTGCAAATGCAAAATAATCATATTAAAATAAAAAGTATTCAATTCTGTTGTAACCCTGCAAATATTTCTCTAACCCTTTGCTGTACCCCTGGAAAAAAGGCATACAGCACAAGACCAATGGGTAAAACAGTACGCAGAATTGTGCCAACAGCATTGGACAGAAATAAAGTAAGTCCCATGATCATTGTGTAAGGTAGGCATAACAGAATTTCCAAGATAACAATAGGAGTGCGTATGATTGCTCCTAGGATATCTAGCACCATCAATATCATGGCCATCAAACAGTGTAGTGAACATGCAATAGGTCTTGTTATACAGTAGCCGAGCATGGCTACGATCTCCAGCATGATGGATAAGACCGCCTGGAGGACGGGAAGGATGACCGACTGCAGGAAGCCCTGATGATTCTGGGCATCAGCCAGGGTCAGTACACACGTCACCACCAGCAGAAACAAGATCGCTCTCTTTGTGTCTTCGCTGTAATTGCTCCATTGTGTTTTTAAAGTTTCTACAACGAAGTTTAATCATATGGGAAATAGAATATGCATTTAAATGACACATGCATCGGTAATAAAATTTTATTTTGGACAATTTTTGTTTCAATACCGGTACTTCTTTACCTTAGTCTTATGACTAAAACATTACAGCCTTTTTTGTGACACTAATTTAAAGTGTGATGGAGCCAATCACAAAAGGGAATAAAATTATTCTTAAAATAAGTCATAACCAGTAAGCATATGGGAGATTGGCAGTGGGTTTTCAACAATTCAAGATTTTTCAGGCTAAGCATCATTGCAACTTACCAACTTTAGGGTGAGTGGCTATTTTGTTATTAACTGTGACAAAAACCTCTTTTGCCTGGTTCTTTAGCCATTCCATCTGTACGTCATGACCACCTAAATATAAGTAAATATGTTTTGCAGACTGCATCATAAATCAATTAAAATAAAGTACATGTACTAAAGTATACCAGCTTGTAATGATGTACACGATTAGGTATGTTTGAGGTTTTATATGAAGATTTTTAAAATCATTACTTTTAAGTACTTAGTATGCAGTTCATAAGGCCACATAAAATTAATTTTTAGATTCTCATCTCTGCCTGCCCTCTGAAAGTGGCCCGCCCCGGTGTATTTTATTTTGAAAATAAAATTTTCCGGGAAAAAAAATCAGACTCGGTATACAAAAAAGTCAGAACAATTGAATGGCTGCTTGACATGGATAATCGGTTGATTCCAGTCATGTTTGTTATCATAAGAATACAAATGTCTACATGCATTAAAAGTTAAGTTGAAATAAAATTGAATTAAAAGATTACAAATTGGTTTGTGTAATTATATTAGCATTAACAACTAAAAAAAGAGCAGTTATTATTTCAAGAATATGAAAGGTGAAATAGATATTTTTTTAAAATTTAAAAAAATAAAATCCACCCACCCTATTTTTTTTGGCAATTCAGGATGAGAATTTAAATACAGGTATTAATTTTATGTGGCCTAAAATGAAATATTTCCTCTCAATAAGAATGGAAACATTACCTTCTACATTTCTGAAGTCAGATACAAATGTTCCTACTTTGCCAACACAAAATTTTCCAACATCCCAACATTTTTTAACAAATGGAACTGCAAAGATTTTATCTGAAAAAAAAGGACAAAGCATGAAATATACTGGAACAGTATATTCCACATACCAGTAATCTGAAAGAATTTCATCTGATATTTTTGTTATTCTGAACACTAAACAATTTCATGTTTGGTTAATATTGTAGGATTTTTCCTATGCTGTAAAAAACAACTCACTTTTCAATACATTCTGTTGAATTTGCCAATAAAAACTCTAATTATACAATAATTATAACAAACTATATGAATTCTATTTGTTAACACACCCATGACATGTTTTATATTTTCTTGTAACCCAACAAAAATAATTTTTCATTTACCGGTACTTCAAATATTTTTATCTTTGCAAAGAGACTCATTCTGCATGTGTAATTTTGGAAAAGTTCATAACTTTCTATATCAGAATAGATTTGAGTGAAAAATTACTAACTAATTTAATGGTAAAAATATGTTTGACCAAGCAGCATTTGCATTTTAAAACTTTAAAATGTATTAGCTTGCTATCACACTTATATCAATATCACAAGTTGTAGCTTCTTTAATCATCAGAGAAAGACTTTTAATACACCGTACATGTTTTTTTTTTTCTTAAAATTCTCTTATTTATCTTTGACACCCCTCCCCTTCAATGAACATTGGAACTCTTTTTGCCACCCAACCCCCTTCCACACACACGCACACACACAAGGTCACAGTTTGATCAAACTGGAATCATCCATATATAATGAAGTTTTGATAATAATTGCTATCTGGCTCTTGAGAAGAAGATTTGCTCATTATTTTCCTGATTATTTCTCATTGGAAGGAGGCTTGGTCCTTCATTTAAAAAGAAAATAAAACTTAAATCATGCTTTGTGCAAAATTTGGTTATTCAGTCTAATAATTTTAAAGAAGACAATAAAAATATGAAAATTAACACAGCAAACTACAATGATTACAACAGTTGCAGGACAATTTTTCATCAGAAAAGCTAAATAATTCTTTTGCTCAAATGAGCAAGAATTGGAAGTAAAATTTGAATTTTTTTTTTAAATAAAGCTCAAATCTGAACATGTCCCATAGAAGAGGTAATGCCAATTGAAAGTACATTTCACAAAAGAAATTAATGTTTAAATATCTAGCTGCTAATCATTTTAACACTCCTATATTATAAATATACAAAGAAAATTGTTTTTCATGTACTTACTTTGGGCAGATAGACAAGCTTTGCGTACATCACTTCTGGACCATATATTATATACAGACTTCAGAATAGTGCTATAGTCATCAGTTTCTTCCCAAGGATCAATTTCTGCTTCATCATTTTCTTTAGTGAAGATGAAGGTTAATC
The DNA here is from genome assembly GCA_020458035.1 of Magallana ariakensis. Taxonomy (NCBI): domain Eukaryota; kingdom Metazoa; phylum Mollusca; class Bivalvia; order Ostreida; family Ostreidae; genus Magallana; species Magallana ariakensis. The sequence continues at coordinate 47,794,540 of CM035814.1, read as the reverse complement.
AGCACTCATTTTAATCAATAAAATTGAAAACCAATTTCAATGAAAATTCAATCAATACATGTATAAATATAAAGTACCTTGAATCTCATGATCATCAAATCTAACTCTCTGTAGGTTATGGATTTCAGTGCGGCATTGGGGACAGCTTTGGGTTTCCTGAGATTGATAATTAAAGAATACTCCTCTCAGAGGGCGCTCCCTTGATGTTCTCCACCGATGGATACACACATTACAAAATACATGTCCGCATGGCACACAACACACTGGAGATTTCAGTCTTTCAAAGCATATGGGACAGAGACCCATTGTGATTGAATTTTATCTTGTGCTAAAAATATCTGAATTGCAAAACATTGAGATCCATTAATTTCATTAATAAAATTAATCTAATAATCCCTATATTCGAACACAATATACATATAGAAATAAAGTTTTTCTATATTGTATACAATCTCATCATAGAAAGTACTTGAACCATGATAATTTCAATCAAAACAAACTTATCTTCAGTTACATCATGATGATTAGGCACCTAATGTCATCATAATTCAAAATAAAACATCCTCAAGACATTATGATTATCCTGTTTTAAAATACTTTATCTAATTATAGATTTTGGCATTCATACAAAATATAGATTTTCTACACATGCGTTTCAATAGATTATTTAGCATACTCATGTGATATCCAAAGCCTGGAATGCTTTGGATCTTATCCAGCTCAGCAGTTGGACTTTCACTTTGAGAAATTTTAAAATAAAATAACCTGTAGACGGAAGATTCTCAGATTCCGGATTAAAGAAAATAAGAAAAACATTTTATTTAATATCTTATTCAGAAATTAAAACTGCTATGATTTTATAATTGAATACAAGACTTTTGACAAACAAATTCAAAGTGTAAGTTTTCATTTGAACCAATCGGATATAAATAATCCGTTTAAGATGGGTTTTGGAACGGATGTATATTTTCTTATATCATTAGAAATAAATTGTACAAAATGTATTTGAGAAATATTAATCATTATTTCTTCATATATTGATTGATCATATATAAAAATATAACTGTAGAGATATTGATAGTGATGCATATCAGAACGATAAAATGTATTTCTTTAATGGCATAAGCGATACTGTATTGACATCCGGGCATTGTTGCCTGGACAACATTAGAAGCCATTTTGATATTGGTTAACGTCGCTTAGTAAACATGGTAAGTACAACAAATTCACAGTTAATTCTTTATCCTTTTATTCATTTGCAAATGGAAAATTTTACAAGTAATTATTGATTAAGATAAAATACCTGAGTGAGGGGCAAACATACTTTACCTCTTTTATAGCTTCTAAAATAAAAAAAAATCCTTAAAAATCAACATACCATTTAGTGAGCATTCTTTCAAGTTGTCATAATCTTTCATGCTGATTAATCGAATGAAGGATTTGGCATTTGTTTTATATATTGAAAATATGTTCATTTTAAGTCACTTTAGTGACTTTACCTTTTGTGCATATTTTATACAACAGCCTCCCAAAAAGAAAAGTGGAAAGAAAGGGAAAAAGGGGAAAAAGTCAGGAAAGGCAAAGACCCCAACTGTAATCGATGGCATTCCAACAGAGGAGATGACTAAAGAACAGGTATCAATCTTGTTTACAGTTAGTTTTTAACAGAATAATATGATTGCTGGTGGGGCCAGTGGGGCGATCGGGCACAGCATATAATTAGATACATCACTACATATGTTTATTGATTTTCTCTCTTTTTGTTTTTGTAAGAATGAGAATAACTTTAAAGTAAACATTGAAATTTTTTTACATCATGTAGCTGGAAGAGCATGTGGTGCGTTTAAGAGAGGAGTTAGATCGTGAAAGGGAAGAGAGAAACTATTTCCAATTAGAGAGAGACAAAGTGAACACTTTCTGGGAGATCACAAAGCGACAGCTAGAGGAAAGGAAAGCAGAAATCAGAAACAAGGATAGAGAGATGGAAGATGCTGAAGAAAGACATCAAGTAGAAATTAAGGTAAGATTGTTAAAATATAAACAAAATATTTGAGCTTATCATTTATTTTTCACAGATGTTTGAAAGGGGATATCAGATAATTGAGAGAGCAGAGAAATCTTTATACATCACGTTATAATGTTAAAACTCTTTTTCAGGTCTATAAACAAAAAGTGAAGCACTTGCTGTTTGAGCATCAAAACAACATCTCTGACCTGAAGGCTGACAATGTGTGTGCCCTCAAACTTGCTCAGGAGGATCACAGGGAGGAGGAAAAGAAGCTGAGGAAAGACAAAAGAGGCCTCAAAGTCACCCTTAAAGAGGAGGAGCTGTCTCATGAGGACATCATCAAAAATCTGAAAAAGGTAAGACAACAATTACATGTTACTTTGTAATTTCTTAATAGGGCCTCCTTTTAAAAACTGTTGGTTTGCCTTCTCATGACTGACTGATGAAAAAAATACACAACTTGGCAACTAGCTATTTTTTCTCTACAATATGTGCATCCAGTTTGCTGATTAAATACAAAGTTTGCTTTAAGATGGTCTGCTAAGAACTGTCAAACATTTGTTGTTAATCACATGAGTGCGATATATTGAAAATCAATCAGATATTACTATTGATGAAGTTTGTATTGACATTTATTGTACATGTAGTAGTATTTTAGAAATTCCTTTTCTCCATCTGAGGAGTCTGTCTAAGTTCACTTTGTTTTATTTGATATTACAGAAACACGATGAACAGATCACCCAGCTGAGAAGTGACTTTGAGAGACAAGCAAGAGAAATTGAAGCCAAATATGAGAAGAAGATGAGAACATTGAGAGATGAACTAGATCTCAGGCGCAAGACAGAAATCCATGAAATTGAAGAAAGGAAGAATGGCCAGATCAATGAACTTATGAAAACACATGAGAAGGCCTTTACAGACATCAAGAACTATTACAATGATATCACTCTCAATAACCTGTCTCTCATCAACACACTGAAGGTTGGTATAATTGCATTGAACATTGAGAAACTCTTGACATTTCCTTGGTGCCAGTAATGATTATTTATTTTTGAAGCAAGAATTTTTCTGACTGCATGGTTTTGTCTTCTCTCAAAATTCTACTTGGATCTAAATTTTTTTCATTTTCAAGCAAAAGTGTGGAAGTGAAAAAAATAAGTATATGATATCTAAGCATTTTAATACTTGAGGAAAATCAGCAGAGTAATTTCATTTACAGGAACAAGTTGAAGAATCTAAGAAGAAGTATGAGCACATGGAGAAAGACAGAGCAGAAGTCATGGCTGAAAACAAGCGATTACTGGAGCCACTCCGTGAGGCCAAAGAACAAGTGGACCTCTTGAAGAAACAATTAGCAAACTACGAGAAGGACAAAGAAACCCTCAGAGTAGGTTTTAGATGTCTTTGAAGACTTTCTGTTTATGTAAAATGAAAACAATATACATATACTTTAACCTTTGTGTCAAATTTAACTTGATATATTGAGTCAACAAAACTTTTACAATAAAAACTTGATTGTCTTCCATCTCTTTAAGTTTGATTATTATTTTGTTGTTATGTACCTGTACTGTGTTTGTAGATGACAAAAGCAAGGCTAAAAGTAACAGAGGAGGATCAAAGGGCCCTCAAGTGGGAGCATGAGGTCTTGGAACAGAGGTTTGAAAAGGTAAGAAACAGAATAGTTTGATTTAAATTGAACTTGACATATCAGACTTTTTAATGGCAAGTTCAGAAGAGTTTTGAATAATATAAAAACAAATACTGGAAGACATTTGTAAATAAGTTCATCTGGATGGATGAAAAAAAATTTAGAAAAATTTTGTTGCCAGTTTTATATTTTTAAATATTTTTTTTTATTTGATAAACAGACTCAGGATGAGAGAGATGACCTGTACAGGAAGTTTGTGAAGGCCATCCATGAGGTGCAGCAGAAGAGTAACTTCAAGAATCTCCTGCTGGAGAAGAAACTGGGGGCACTGGCCGACACCCTGGAGAAGAAAGAAGCCCAACTCAATGAGGTCCTGTCTGCCTCCAACCTTGATCCCACGGCACTCACTGTTGTCACCAGGAAACTGGAGGTACTGTAAAATCCGTAGAGAAATGTTTTTTCATGTATAACATTACAAACCTTTTTTTGCAAAGTTGATAAAATTAAGTAAAACTTTTTCACTGTTAGATTTGGTTATATATTCAATGTTTTTAAATACCTTGTTTTATGATTTTTTATTTGCTTGGAATAAGATTTTATTCCGAAGAATGATTTGCATTCTGATATTGTTTTTAGGATGTCCTTGATTCCAAGAACAGCGCTATCAAAGATCTACAATATGAGCTGGCTCGAGTCTGCAAAGTAAGATAAAATAGAAAATTTTGCAAGATACAAATTCATTTTCAAGTTTTAAGATTGCTTCAAATCTTTCGAAAATTTCAAAGAAGTTTTCCATTAGAAATTAAAGTAAAATTATACTCATACTGAATATTGTAAATTGCAGGCTCACAATGATTTATTGAGGACGTATGAGGCCAAACTTACACAGTTTGGTATACCCACAGAAGAGCTTGGCTTTAAACCATTGGAGAGCACTGTAGGAGGGCAGGCTCTGGGACAGGGACCCGCAGGGCTTGTGTCAGCCCCCTCCTAGATCTGACTAATTACATCTTCCAAATCCGTCCACTTAATATGATTTTGTTCATTTTATGAACACTTTGTGAAATCTATCTGAAGTCCTTACATTACAAATTTACTAAATGTGAAGAAGAAATGTGAAAAGACAAGGTTATGAAAATATACTATGAAGGCACCAATTACTGTTTTGAGGTCTTTAAGAGTTATAAGTTATTTTAACTGTTATATTATTAGTATTTTTGTATCAAATCATGTCTGTGATTGAGTTTTCCTTGTATGAATGGAAAAGTGTGAAATGTGGCAAGTATACCAGAATAAACTGTGATAACTCTGAAAGGTGTTTAGTTTTAGTGTTTAGTTTGTTGAAAAAAAATTTACCCACCTATACATTATCTTAACTGGATAAATAATTGCATAGACTAAAATTCTGTAGTTTAATTACCTTTAGATATGAAGTTTGTTTTTCAATATTTTATAGATATCTGTTTTGATTTGGTTGAAAAACAAAATACCAGAGAATACATGCGGTAAACGTATAGTATGCAGACCACTTCTAAACAACCTGTTGAAATATTGTGAAAAATGTGACATTTTCTAGTAGGATTGCCTTAAATTTTGAGCAGTTCAATGTAAATTGAGTTATCGAACATTATCCATGGGCATTATATAAGTACTTAGTGTATGTTTCTGATATTTCAGCCTCGCAATTACTAGTTATTGATAGTATTTATATACACTTAATTTCTTCGCAAGCCAATGGTTTCCGATCCGTACTACCGTATAGCCTTGTGTTATTTTCAAAAGATACCATAACAGACTACTGAAGTTTTTGTAAGGAAAGGGGGGAAACCAATATACGTTTCTGTCCTAAAAAGCGATTGGGCATAGATAAAATATTTCAGTGAGATCATATGATTTTACAATTAAACTCATTGTCAAATTGAAGTTAATGTCACCTTAAAGAAGATGCGCCTATGTCGTTTTTGTTTTTGTTTTTGTGTTTTTGTTTAATGAAGAAATATGATTGTCAAATGCGATTAATATTTGCATTATTGTCCAAGGAAAGTTCAAAAGGTGAAGGGTTTGTAAATCGACCCATAAAAAAGAATAAAAATAAAATGTACTTGTACATGCAGCTGTTTTTGGATCTGATAACACACTTCTGATATAGTTCAGGATATCTTTTGTCGAATCAAAGTACATATGGCGCACAAAAAAAAAAAAAAACCAACAAAAAACGAAGAAATGGATGGACGAAAAGGACGAGGGGAATTGTAAAATACATGCGTTTTTTAATGTATAAGTATGTATGGAACAAAAATTAAAAACTTCTCAGAACATGCACTACAAAATGTTTGTCGTTGACCGTGAGCCTCTATTTTTAAATACATAGTATTGTAAGTAATTATTATTAATTCACAAAATTCTTTTTAAAACATTATTAATGTATGCAGAATTTCGGATGTTTTAATGTTTTTTGTCTAAATATATGACATATAAGTAGAATGTATCAATTTTAAAAAGTCAGTACCGTTCGCACACAAGAGTCGGCGAAAAAAGTTGATAAAAGGGCGCTCTATAATTCTTTATAATCTTTAAATGTTTTTAATTATTTGAATGAATTTTCATCAAATTTGATTTATATTTAAAAACAAAATAGAATATCATTTTGAGTGTAATTGCATTTTGTACGCCTTTACTTGCATCTAGTTTCGCGTTTATCTGTGAAATTTTGGAAAGTTACGCAATATTTCGCGAAAGATACTGAGTAACGATTTTTTAAACAACAAAACATGATCTTGATGGTATTTCGTGCATATAAGATATTCTTCAAAGCTTCGAAACAGAACATAAATGCATTATTTTCCAAAATATATATTGAAGTATGAAGGATTATTGACAGTATTAATGTTTGAGAGGATCATTACGTTGCAAGAACTTCAACACAATTCATTTATAATTGTATACATAATATGCGCAGATCTAAAGAGATGGTTTGGAAGGTTCAGCCCCCCCCCCCCCCACCTTCCTGGAAGATGCAACTTTTTTTATATTCATGTACATGTAGTTAATTTACCGCGGAAATAGGCTCTCCCAGCCTGTCCAAAAAATGATTATCCCTCTATTTCCGCGGTAAATTAACTGGGAGGGATTCAGAGGGATAATCATTTTTTGGACAGGCTGGGAGAGCCTATTTCCGCGGTAAATTAACTACATGTACATGAATATAACAAAAACAATAAAATAAAATAAAATTTATAAATTTTATTAATAAATTAATAATAATTTTATTAATAAAATTAATTAATTGGGATTTCTGGATCCGCGCATATACATCATGTTTTTTGCAATATAAGCATAGTGTAATTAGTTCTTTGTATAATACAGAACCTTGAACGCATTCGTATAAGTGTTTTAAAGATTGTATTGTTCAAATTTTTAAGTTAAAGCCAAAAAGCAGTCAAAATTGTATGATTACCATGTGCGGATTGAGAAATCAATCGGGGGGGGGGGGGGGTGTCAGATCGAAGGTTAGAGCCTTATTTTCGTTAATTTTACTACGTAATTTTTATAAGTTTGAATTTTCCAAAACGCATGATTACAGAAATAAAAAAGGGTAATTGGATAAAAAAAACAGTATGAATTAATAAGGTGGGGGTGGGGGAAGGATCGAGAAAGATGTTTATATCGTATACTTTATTTCATCTATATTTCATATACTGTTCGATAAACAGTGTATGGCAAACCTTGTAAGTGGGCTATGATATATAAGTATATATCCTGGACTTTGGTCTCAGTCTAATGTTCAAAGTGCAAGAAAAGCATGTACATTGTCTTAACAAGAACTATGACATGCACATAAACTCCCTTTTAGGCTATGTGATTTTGATATTTTACTTTAAGGAAAAATGTTTTTTGCGGTATATGATCGAGCGAATTTCCTTTCAATTCGAACATAAATTTACGCCCATTGCAGCACTATCTATGTACACGTATTATAATATTATATAATAAATTATAATATGTTTATTAATTTTTTTTATATTGTATAGTCCTCTCATATTTGTTTTTGACACTATACATAAAATAGAAAGAGCCATATATACATGTATATAGAGCCATGGAAAGCTAGGTTAAATTAAACCATCCTATTTTTTCACTTAGAAAATGTAAGAAGGAAAAGGTAAAATAATGATAAAAATGTTACTTTTATGTACTGAACGTAACTATGTACATTTTGTCTCAATTTTCACCTTGAAAAAAAAAACTTAAAAAAAAACCCATATTGGTGTGTGTGTGTGAGAGAGAGAGAGAGAGAGAGAGAGAGAGAGAGAGAGAGAGAGAGAGAGAGAGAGAGAGAGAGTTTGTTTATTGGTGGACTTAAAAAAAATATATACGGTACATGCGTATATATCTTGAAAAAATATACGGTACATGCGTATATAGCTTAAAAATCGTATTTTCTCTCTCCCGGTATTTTGTATATTGCATGTTCATTTGTTTACCTGTAGTCCCGCCTCTATTAATAAAAGCGATGTGATTGGTCAAATATGTATTCTCTCTCTGAGAGCATGTGATGTATTCCGTATAGTGACTGCATGAAGGAAACCGTTAAGACGTGCGGATAGCAATGAGATTTCAAGTTATTATTTCTTTTATGACTGATAATTATTACAGATAACAAAATGTCAACGGCCAAATTGTGGTGCCTTGTTTCGCAACCGAATTCTGTTGTACTTGAAGTTGAAGTGGAGCTTAGAGCAAATGGACAAGAATGCTTGGAAAAGGTATGAAAACATTTTTATTTTGTCGTTCTTTGCTTTCCTTTCCCTTTAACTTAAGTATGAAACATTTATTTATTTTATTTTTTATATATTTTTTTCATTTATACACAGTGTGTTGTCGAATCAGTACTATTTGGATAGTTGAAAATAAAGATCTGCATGAATGACAGCAGGTCGCCATGTTTCTTGGGTACAAAGTCCAACTTTGTGCAATATTTCTGAATTTAGCATTTCCTCTCTTTCAGTCAAACTTAATTTTCGCATATTTTGCATTAATGCTTTAGAAATGAAAATTCGTACATTAAAAGTTTGAAAAGGGTTTAGAACACAGTATATTAAGTCAGCTGTTTTATGTAAACAAATCAATATATCCCGAACTATGTCAGTGCTATTTATATCTCAACCGAGTCTTTGTTACTGCAGGTCGAGTTTCTTTGTGCAGTAAAAACAGAGTTAATTTATGTTTATGAGCAGCTAAATGATAAACATACCCCCCCCCCCCCAAAAAAAAAAAAAGATTTATGATTAGTTACACGGATATACACTATGTGCATTTTTTAAATTAAATTATTCTGCATAATAGGTAGTAATGGATATTTTAATAAAATAAAAACCCAAATATCTATTTAAAATTTATTGTTTATGAAAGAGGTAAAACACTGGTATTGTTAGTATCTCAAACATTTTGTTATTTCAATTATCTGACAAGCTTAAGAATATGTCAGTCAATTGCAAGGTAAATCCAACCTTTCGGCCTTTGTTTCTTAATATATTGCAACCTTATATCTTGAATCCTAGAACATCTAAAAGTTTGTCGAAGTTGCTGCAAGTTTTTGATTATGTGATTAAGCTGTATATAATTGAAAGAGTTTCTGGTTTTCTTTTATCAAAAGACATTTTATAAAAGTTATATACATGTATCTGCAGTTTATGTATTTTTAACAGTATATATATACTGATATTCATTGTAGTATTATTTTTGTTGATACCTGTATCAAGTTTCATTTTCTCAGCTAGTGTACTGTTTACTAATGTTATTTAACTTTTATTTCCATTTTTCTGTAAATTTATAAATGTGATCAGATGCATATACAGTAATAATTCTTGAACCAGTATAGACTTTTAGGTCACAGAAGGACTAAGACCTTTCATTAGTGTGCGTGTGTGCTAATGGATGTTTTAAAAAAAATCATTGCAAACTTGAGGTGATGCAACTTACAGTACCATACTTTTAGCTTTTAGACCAGTAATGTATAAACTTTTTTTTTTGGATGAACAACTAATATTAAGCCTGAAATTTTATATTATTTATTTATATTAGGTTTGTGGAAAGCTTGGTATAGACTATTCGGAGAAGGACTATTTTGGCCTGCAGTACAGAGGGAATAAAGGGGAGAACCTATGGCTGAACATGAGAAACAGAATAGACCGACAGTTGTCTGGTCCCCAGCCATTCCGGTTTCAACTGAGAGTCAAGTTTTTTGTTCAACCTCACATGCTTTTGCAAGAAAAAACAAGGTATGTTCTGCCCCCCGTATTGACCAGTCAAACTCAGGCAGTCAGTTAACGGACTTTATTAGCATATCACCATAGGATCGCCATAAGATCGCCGTAAAAGCTAAAATGAACAAATAACACTAATAAGCACTCATTCGTTTACATACATACTCATTCAATAATGTGAAGTACAGTTTAATACAATCTACACAAACATACGAAAACATGACTGAGGAAATTCGAAATGATTCAGAAATTAGATCTTTAACACAGCTTGACTTACTTAGCATTTGTATGAAAAACATTACTTTGACAATGATGAATCATAAAACACTTACATCAAGGTGCCTGACTGACTCTAAAGACATAAAATATGCTGCAAACTTTGCCATGTGCGCGCTTTCGCACAAGAACGATAACTCAGTATCATAACAAATTAATAGATAACTCGTACCTCTACACACTCGTGCCACTACACTCCTCGCCAGATATTGTCAAATATCTCCACCTTTACACATTCTCAACTAAACCAATTGCTCAACCAGAATTGACATAAAAGTATATTAATGCAAACAGCAAATTGCCTGTGCGATTAAACCACAGTCTGACAAATGATGGTAAAGTCTACCGGACTAGGATACGAATTGAGTACACTATAATGCAGATAATCGTAATTCAGACTAGGTACAAATGTAAAAAAATTAACAAATGACGACTGACTAGATTCGTTCTTCAATGACTAGAATCTCACAATTAATTCACTAAGCTGACAAGTTGGGAGATCGGACGCACAAGGGATGTTGGTTTCCCATCCTTGACCATACGAACTTCTACTGTACGAACGTTGTAATCATCCTTGGAAGGAAAGATCCGCAAGATCAAACCCAAAGGCCACTGAGTTCGACAAGTTGAGGAATCACACACGAGAACTACATCTCCCGATTTCAGATTCTCTCGTTGTTGGTTCCATTTTCTGCGAGTTTGGAGACCGCTCAGATATTCTCCCTTCCATCGTTTCCAGAATATGTTGGACAACATACAAACACGTTCCCATCCCGTCTTGTACATATTCTTCATATCATCGTCTAAATCAGGAATAGGGTCAAAACCAGTCTTCTGGGTTAACAGCATCGCAGGACTGATGATAATTGGATCATCAGGATCTGTTGATATTGGAGTTACTGGTCGAGAGTTGATGATCGCAGACACTTCATACATGAATGTGTGAAGGACTTCATGAGTAAGTTGACCTTTGTGCTGAAAAAGCATCGTGTCTAGGATCTTGCGGGCCATGCTGATCATCCTTTCCCAAGAGCCTCCCATGTGGGAAGCATGGGGAGGGTTAAACTTCCAGATTGTTCCCGACTTGTGTAGAAAGTCCTGGACTGGTCCTTGCTCCACACACACGCTATCTATTCTCAGGGCATCCAAAGCTCCAACAAAGTTGGTTCCACGATCGGAACAGAATTCCTTTACTGATCCTCGTATACTAACAAAACGTCGTAAAGCATTTATAAACGCAGAGCTGCTCATCTCCTCAACGAGCTCGATGTGCACGCCTCGTATGGCCATGCAGGTGAACAAGATTGCCCATCTTTTACTTTGTGCAAGGCCACCTCTCGTCCTGCGGGCGACTACTTCCCATGGTCCAAATGTATCAACACCGACAATGGAAAATGGTGGGCCCATCGAAGTGCGTTCATAAGGTAAGTTGCCCATTATTTGTTCCTTAACCTTTCCGCGTAGTCGTCTACACGTAACACACTGATTGATAACTGAGGAAACCAGTCGTTTGGCTCCTGTGATCCAGTAGCCCTCACTCCTGATTGCAGCCTCTGTAATCAATCTCCCCTGATGTTTCACCTCTTCATGATAATGTGAGACCAGGAGTTTCGACACATAAGATTTCTTTGGAAGGAGAACAGGATTCTTCATCTCCTCTGGTAGGTCACTTCTGTTGAGACGTCCACCCACTCGCAATAGCCCGGACTTATCTAGATATGGATTCAGGCGTATCAGTGGACTTCCTTTGGGTAGCGATTTATGTTCTTGTAGACGCTGTATTTCTAATGGGTAGGCCTCTCTCTGGACTGTTGTAATGATGAACTCTCTTGTCTGCTTCAACATTTCTCCTTGTGTAGTCACAATCTTTTCCTTGAAGGTCCTTCCTGCTCTCTTTAACACCATGATGGCCTTTACCAACCTCTGCCAGCTGGAGAATTTTTCAAACTTGGATGAAATCTGTCTAGGTAACTCCTCTGTGGCAGTCTTTGACGTCTTGATGCAGGGTCGTACTTCACAATCATTGTCTGGGTCAAATAGCTGGAAACTATCTGGCCTTGCGTGTTGATGGTCATCATCATCTTCACTATGGGGAGGTCCCTGAATCCAATTACCTTCTACCAGTTCTTCAACGCAAGAGACGCCTCTAGTTCCAACATCAGCAGGGTTCCGAGAAGTTGAGATATACTTCCACTGTTCAGGTCGAGAGCGTCCGTGAATGATTGCAACTCTGTTGCTCACATAGGTATAGAAACGTCTGGTATTATTGTTCAAGTACCCAAGAACTACTCTACTGTCTGTGAAATAGTTTATGTTTTCCATTGGAATGTCTAAATTCTGCGCAATGATGTCCCCTATTTCTGTAGCCAGGACTGCGGCGCATAACTCCAGACGCGGTATTGTATGTCCCAGTAGAGGTGCAAGCCTTGCCTTGCCCAAGATAAAGCCATATTTTCCAGTTTCAGGATCCTTAACAAAGGCAACTGCTGCTATTGCTTTCTCAGAGGCATCTGAATAGACATGTATCTCAGGTTTATCAGCCTTGCTGAGAGAATCAAGCATGAACATCCGTGGAATACTAAAGTGACTGAGGCTGTGCAGAGACTGTCTCCAGTTGTCCCAATCAGGTCGGTAAGTATCGGGTAAATCATCATCCCAGGCGGTATCTGTACTGCAAATGTTCCTAGCCAAAATTCTTCCTGTTATGACTAGGGGTGCTATGAAACCCATTGGGTCAAATAAACTGTTTAAGGTAGAAAGGAGTCCCCTTTGGGTGAATGGTTTATCCTCTAGTTGATTGTTGAAGGTAAAGGTGTCTGAGTTAAGGTCCCATGACAGACCAAGACTCTGCTGTGCTGGTAGATCTTCGGATCCAATGCTGACTTGGGTCAAGCTTTTCTCCAAGTCTTGACTGGGAAACGCACTCATAACAGCTACACTGTTAGATGCGATCTTGTGTAATCTAATGCTACCTTGCTCCTTCAATTCTTGCTGTGTTTTCTTCACCAATTCAATAGCTTCGTCAGCAGTTGAAACGGAAATCAGTCCATCATCAACATAGAAGTTTCGTTCAACAAAATCCCTGACGTCCTTGTCACCATTCTTAACTGCCTCACGTAGTCCATACGTAGCTACAGCAGGCGATGGGGTATTGCCGAACACATGCACTCGCATTCGGTATTCTATGAGCTCATCCTCTGGGTTGTTGTTGCGATACCATAAGAATCTCAGGAAGTCTCGGTGCTCTTCCTTTACGTAGAATGAATAGAACATCTGTTCTATATCAGCTATCACTGCTATCCGATCTCTGCGGAAACGCAGTAAGACTCCAAGAAGGCTGTTTGTAAAGTTCGGACCTGTCAACAAGACACTGTTGAGTGACCTTCCTTGGTACACAACTGAAGAGTCAAAAACACCTCTTATCTTGTCGGGTTTCTTGGGGTGATACACTCCAAATAGTGGCAGGTACCAGCACTCTTTGTCTTCTGGAATTGGTGGAGCGACCTCTGCTGCTCCTCGATCTATGATGCCTTTCATGAAGGTTACCATGTGGTCTCGTTTGGTGGGATTCTTCTTCAGGCTAACATCTAAAGAATGGGCTCGTTTCAAGGCTAGGACTTTGTTGTTTGGTAGGATGGGTCGTTGCTCTTTGAATGGTAAGGGTGCCGTCCAGTGACCATTCCTGTCTTTTTCAAAGGACACGTCCATGATTTCAAGGAATTTTCTATCATCTGCAGATAGGCCAATCTTGTCATCATCTTTGGTCTTGACAAATATACTGTTATTTGTACCAAAATGTTCTTTGGACAGTTCATTGTGAATTTCCTTGATACTCAGTATGTTTTCGCAAGGCTGTAGGATAGTTGGTCTTCTATCCTTGGACAGATATGTCTTAGACACTTGAATAGTTCTGGAATGAAATTGTCCCATGCACACTTCACCAATTATTACCCATCCTAAAGGGAGTTCCTGCGCAAACGGCGTTCGCTTGGGACCAATTGCCTGACCTTTCACGTGATGGACCTCAGGCAAATCTCTACCGACAAGGAGGCTTATCTCTGCTGATTGGTCTAACTCAGGTATGTGGCACGCAACATGACGTAGGTGCTGGTGACATCTCGCTATTTCTGGGGTCGGAATTTCCGATCGATCATTGGGCATGTTGTCACACTCAATGACTGGTGGCAAATCAAACGTCTCCCCGCCATCACAAGGCTGAATACAGAGATTGTTAGCACGTCTCGCAGACAACCGGACCTTTCCAGCACAGGAAGACAGAGTGTATTCAAACTTATCGCCAGCGACATCTAGCGCATCGAGGAGAGCTGATGTACCGAGCGTCTTGTTACTTTGGTCGTCTAGTATGGCGTATACCTTCACTGCTTTGCTGGGCTGTCCCTTGGGAAAAACCTTCACTAGCACAGTTTTTGCGCATGAACGTCCATTGAAGTTATCCCCGCACAGTTGAGTGCATTTGGAGACAAGGTCCTTAGAGGACTCCCCGCCATGCTCCTTCCCAGGTGTCACATGGGATGAATCCTTAAACGATGCACTCTTCACTTGACTACCTTGATTGCTTTCAACCATATGAAGTGCTGTTGAATGACATTGACTCCCACAGTCTTCACAGTAAACAGCAACTTTACAGTCTTTTGCGGTATGGTTTGTTGTCAGACAACATTTGAAGCAGATGTGTTTGTCACGAATGAATTTCTTTCTGTCTTTGAATGGTCTCCTTAAGAATTCTCTACATTTGTTTAGGGAATGGTTGGAGTGATGGATGGGACATTTTTCTAGTTTCCCTTGTTCTGAATCTCCCAGCACTTCTGTTTTCTTGGTATACACTGTAGGCTGCTTGCGGATATCAGCGAGTGGTCTGCTTTGTCTTGATGTGGTGGAACTCTCTACGGAGTATGTTAGACCCGGATCGTTCAACATCAAACTCATGTCCTTGACGAAATCACAAAACACATTGAAGGGTGGAAATCCTACATCGTGTGCTCTCTTATACCTTGTAGCTCTGTCGCACCATTTTCCCTGTAGATGAGTAGGTAATTTGTGCATTATGGGAATGATGCCTGCAGATGAGTCATAGTAACTCAGAAGTTGAGTGTACTTTGGATTTTGTTTCACTGCTTCTATTTCCATGAGTATGTCATACAAGTCATATAACTTCTTGCTGTCTTTCACCGTTATCTTAGGAAAATTGCCAATCTTAGTCTTCAATGATGCCTCCACCATCTCAGCAGCCCCGTATCTCTCTTCTAGTCTCTCCCATATCTTCGCTAATGCTCTTGAAGGATTTCCTATATTCGACGTCCTGATGCTCTGCGCAAATTTGGATGATTCGGGTCCTAGCCACTTAACAAGCAGGTCAGACTCTTCCAGTGGACTTACATCTAACTCTGATGTGACAGCTCTGAAGGAAGTTTTCCAGAGAGAATAAGTTTCAGGACGGTCGTTGAAATTTGAGAATCTCGACATGAGCAAATCCTTTTTCAACAAGAACTTTATTAACTCGCTAGTCGTCCCATGGTTTTCATCCTGGCCCTGAGTAGGTTGGTTAATAAGTCTAGATGCTAAAGTTCTTGGCACGAAGGGGGTCGCATTAGGATTCACAGGTGTAGATTTACGATTCGTTATCCTTTGAACGGAAGGAGCCGAAATATCAACTTGACCTGAAGTTGGTTCAGTTGAAGTAAACTGGCCTGGCAGAGGCTCCATTTGATTAACTTGGCTTTGCTGAGGTTCAAGTGATCGGTCTGGCTGAGGTAAAGCAGGCGTTACCGGTGACCTTTGGCTAGGAGTAACTTCACTTGTACGAACTGCTAGATTCTGCTCGTTGACATAGCTCATTGTCCTCTCTTGATGTATTTCACTTAAATCTTCAGAGGCGGATTCTTCTACATCTTCCAGCATGGCGTTAAGCTCGGCTTCCGCCACTGCTGCTTCCTTCTGGGCTGCGAGTACAAAAAGCTCCCTCTGTAAATTGGCTTCTTGCTTCGCAAATTTAAGCTTAGCTCTGGCAGCTTCAGCCTTTGCCCTCTGTTGCATTAATATTGATGATGACAAAGAGCTGAAAGCAGAGAGCTTTGAGTGCTGAGAATTGGCTGTTGATCTTGGTGATTTCACTTTGAATGTCTCCATTAAATGCCCTTTAGAATCTGACATCTTCGTCTGAGGTTCGATTTTCGGTTTTACACAATGTTCAGTTTCTATTGGCAATTGTGAGATGGCACGGTGTGAAATTTCAGGTGTAGGAGGATGAAGTTGGTTAGTCCTTGCAATTGCTTCCTGAATGTGTTCCAACAGTATTTCAGTTTTTGTAACTACCGTGTCTCTAAGAAAGCGCTCCGTTGACGCTTGTGTGAGCGACTCCTGAGTGTTTGTTCTGTATAGGTAATCTATGAACTCCTTTGATAACTGAGAGAATTTTGTTAGAGCTGATTCAGTTCTCCTTTTACTTTGGTTTAGAATAATTGTGTCACTGTAGTCTTGCAGTTCTTGAAATATCAATGTTTCCTCTTCTATTGTATGTTTCAGTTCTTTTAATTTCTTTTCAAACTTCATTACTTGCAAAGTGTGAGTTTCATGTCCTTTTTCTGTGAGGACCCGCGTCCTCTTCCCAAATGAAGGGCTTCCTGACCTCTGGTCTTCTAAGTCTTCGAGATTGTGCATCTTGAATTCAGTCGTTAGTGTCTTGATCTTTTACTGTTCTGCCCCCCGTATTGACCAGTCAAACTCAGGCAGTCAGTTAACGGACTTTATTAGCATATCACCATAGGATCGCCATAAGATCGCCGTAAAAGCTAAAATGAACAAATAACACTAATAAGCACTCATTCGTTTACATACATACTCATTCAATAATGTGAAGTACAGTTTAATACAATCTACACAAACATACGAAAACATGACTGAGGAAATTCGAAATGATTCAGAAATTAGATCTTTAACACAGCTTGACTTACTTAGCATTTGTATGAAAAACATTACTTTGACAATGATGAATCATAAAACACTTACATCAAGGTGCCTGACTGACTCTAAAGACATAAAATATGCTGCAAACTTTGCCATGTGCGCGCTTTCGCACAAGAACGATAACTCAGTATCATAACAAATTAATAGATAACTCGTACCTCTACACACTCGTGCCACTACAAGGTAAGATATAATATATGAATGATTTTTAGTACCTGCAGCTAGGTAGTTTTTTTCTCTTTTGAAATATGAGGTAATTTAGTTTCTTCAATGTTTAAGATAAAGAACGGTAACTGAAGTAAGATGTTTGATGAAGAGGTGGCTGGTGAAGCTGGATTTGTTGACTGCTGCAGCAAGTTAATTGCTTTGGGTGCATTAAATAGCATTTCTTGTTGTTAGTAGTGATAAGGAACCCGAGTTGGCCAGGCATATATACCTGCGTCACTGGAAGTGGGAGTGCTGATGGTTATAATTACTGTATGTTGTTTTCAATTTTCTAATTCGGTCTCTTGAATATTATCTTTTAGCATGATGTGAATTAATAATTTAGGATGAAATACAGGTTTTGAGATATTTCCATAATATTGGCATATAAGGAGAAGATAGTTACTGTAGAGATAATGAGGAAGGTACATTGTATATTTAACAACTGTGGCTAGGAGCACTGTCGTATGATGATAACCTGTTGATTACAGCCTTTTGCAAATATACCTATAGTAATCATGGACCTAAGTGAATTGTTTATTTATTTGAAAAAAATAAATAGGATATTTACAATATTTCACTAAAGGTAGATCCCCTGTTTGTTATTTCCATTGAAAGGAACAGAACAGCTCTGTGGTCATTGCTGGCCCCAGTGACCTTGAGGCTGTTTATATATTCCATGCTGTGTAAATATTAGTTATGGACAGGAAAGTCTTCAACACATGTCATTCCTATAGTGAGGAGAATAGGAAGGTTCTGTTTATTATGTTAATTCTCACTGCTGTGATTGATCATGATAAAGACGTTAAGAGCGTCAACAGGTGCTATGATCTCCATATTAACTCTAGTTCGTGTTTAAGGAGGTCAGAATCTTTAAAGAAAACTCTTATTTTGAAGCAGACCAACAATTAAACCTTGCGAGGTGGCCTTCAGATTTGATGCCATGTTCAATATCAAAGGTTAAAATCCAAGTTCCAGATACACTGGTTTTTTTTTGTGTGTGTGTGTGGGTAGCAATTGGTGTCACGTCTTGCCAGCTAGGTTTAAACAAAGAGAATTTTTCCCTCGTTTTGTGGTCATCGGAAGTTTAAGGTTGGACTTTAACCTGGGTGAATTATACACTCAACAAGCAGCTGAGAGCCCTGGCATACACTGCAGAGGCTATTATCAGCTATCAGACACCAGCTAGTTGAACTTTGCACTGTAAAAAACTCCAAACTCCTCAGATCTATGTTGATATCAATTGACAAACTCTTAAGAGTTGAAATCAAGTTATGAAGTTGTAAATTCATTGGAACTGACATTTATTATTGATTTGCTTTTAATCAGTAAGTTGTTAAAAATCTACTTCTAATTAAGTGTGCTGAATTTACAAACATGTAGTCAGGCTAGGGGTGTTGATAAGACCCAGCATATGCCTCCAATGTAGTAGTGTTACTCCATAAGTAATAACATGTATCGATAACAGAATGTAATAAGGCCGATCAAGTGGATTTATTCATGGCAAAGGAAAATCTTTTTATTTAGAAGAAATTTTTGATGGTTTTGTTGTTTTGCCTATCAATTCGATCAGTTATTTTTAGCTCAGTCTTTTTGTAGTTAAATCTCTGACTGATGAGTCAGTGACACAATGCGAGATTATTCCATTGTGTAGGATGAGCCTGAGTGAGTTCAACAAAGAAGTTAAATTGTATTCATATATCTATACTTATATATATATATGTAGATTTGATTACGTTCAGAAAACGAAACCATCACAAGGTATTATACTTCCTTGTGATTTTTTGTTTGGTGCTTACCTCATCCACGTACTGTGAATTGACAATTGTTAAAGTTATTGACCCAGTATGGGAAATTTATGATGCATTGTACTGTGTGATCAGACAACTTACCAATGACTTTCAGGTCATTAAACTTTAAAATGAAGGACGAAAATAAATACCTATGTTATATCAGCTGTTATAGCAATGAAATCAAATTAAGGACATTTAATATATAATTACATACAAACATTATAAATTTAAGAAACAAACATATTTAGCTTTTTGATGAAATATAAAAAATTGGAATTGCTTATTTTCATTGTTGAGTAATAAATCTTGAAAACTATTTCAATTACCTAGAAATGAATATAATGAGATAACTAAAATTGTTAGATATGTGGCAGAGAAGGTTAGAAATAGGTAACTTAAGGATGATCTACAGACATAATTAGATGTATATTTTTAATTACAGACACCAGTTTTACCTCCAAATTTGCATGGAGCTAAAGGCAAAGAAACTGTTGGTGTCAGATGAAGACCAGTTGGTCAGAATCATAGCTCTGATGGCCCAGGCAGAGCATGGGAACCAAGCCAACAGCGAGCAGCAGATCCTGTCCTATCAAAACCTGATCCAGGGAATTGTTTCATCCTCCGATGATTTCCTCACCAACCTGGCATACGAGCACGCCAGTTACCGGGGAATGTGCCGACTGTCGGCGGAATACAGGGTGATCCAAGAGGCCTCGGCCCTGCCGGGATATGGCATGGAGTACCATGAAGCCAAGAACGAAGCAAATGATGATTTAGTGGTGGGGGTGGGGCCAGAGGGTGTTGTCATCTACGACAGCAACATGACAGAGTTTTTAAGGTAGGACAAGGATATTTTTGGGGGGGAGGAAATCAATTTGATGATTGCATCTTGATTTAAGGTGGTATGGGACACTTCCATGTTGTGACGTATTGTTTATCGAAATAAACAATAAAATGGATGTGTAATTATCTATATAGTTTCTTTCCCAGTATTGTCACTTAACAGCGTAACACAGTGGGTTAGAGGGTTTACTACAAATGAGTTTGAATCCCGCTGGGGGGTTTTATAACTTTTTCCTCTCCAAATATTTTTAAAAGCTATTTTTTGGTTAAATATTGTTAAATTTGAAAATTCTTAACCGATGAAAGTACATGTATTTCAATTATAATGTACTTTAATTCACATTAATATCGACAGATGTCCCATACCACCTTAATAATGATTGTTGAAAATTATAATAGGTTAAGATATGATACACATTACATGTACAGTTATGTCATTTTATTGGTGTTACTTGCAGATTCCTCTACCCAATAGTTCAGAAGGCTGTCCACAATGGCAAGAAATGCTTGTTGTGTGTGTTCAACGAAGATGGAGAAACAACGCACGAGGAGTTCAAGATGGTGAGCTGTAAGGCAGCAGTGGCTCTGTACCGGAGCATCACGGAGATGCACTCGTTCTTCAGGTGTGACACGATCAACAGTGAGGTATTCTCCCAGGTCAGTCAGGATCTGAAGGGAGTTCTGGCCTCAATCTTCCTCAAGGAGAACAACTCCGTTGGTAAGGTTTTTAAAATCATTGATTTTTGGGTGGTTGCAAACAGGGGATCAGTGTACTTAGTTGCTATAGATGACATTGATGCTGTATTGATTTAAGCTTTAATATACCATGGTCTGAGATAGGTTGTTACATGTAATTGCAACATTTATTCTCAACCCAAAACAATTTACTTATGAACAAGGAACTTTTATTTTTAAGTTTGACTATTTTTGCATTTGAATTTTGATGTTTTATCAGGGTCCCAAGTCCCATATGTGAAAACAGATTTTAAAATATCTTTTGATTTTTTTTTGTCTGTAGGTATGAACTACGTTTTTGATGTGCAGCACACCTTTAGAGAGGTTTACGACAGCACAAAGAGAAAGATGTTCATGTCGCAGCAAAGTCTGGATAATCAGGGTCAAGGTCACTCCGAATCAGAAATGGATACCACCTGTGAAAACCAGGATGTCTCAAGTAGCTGTGAGGTAATGATGCAAATAAAATTCTAAGAAATTTGAAAGTTTTCAAACAACACTGTTTTTTTGGTATTAAATAAGGTTATGGATAATTTTAGTAAGTAATGTCGTATCCTGCTAAAAGGTGAAAGAGAGTCTCAGAAAAGGGTTTTTTGTATTACCCCAATATACTTTTAAAATTAAAGGGCAGCAGTGTTTTGTTGTGATGAGTCAGATGTTGACTTGAATAAGAATGAAAGCAGTTCCATGAAAGACTATGAAAATGCCCGCATTTTCTATACTGTGTTGACCCAATTTTACCTGGAATTGAATCCATGTATTATTAATGCTTATGGGTTTGAATTTTTATGATGCGTAGATGAAAAGAACTAATGTATTCTGTTATTTAAAACTGGAAATCGTCACTAAAAGATGAAGTCATGTTCTATTTATAGAAAAACTTATTTATACCACCTACTTTTAGGTACCTGGTACTTTGTAGTTGCATGTTTGTCTGTGACAAACAGACACATTTGAAGTAAATATTTTTAATTCTAACCATTTGAAACACTTAACCATTTGGAAATTTTTTTGGAAATCAATGTGGTCATGATAATAGGATGTTATGATTCAAATTTGTGCCTGCAATCAATATAAATCATACACGTGTATTTCGTTATGTTATAAGGAAATAATTGTTTACAATGATGTCAAGATTATAATGATACAGGAACAAGGGGTACATTTGGAGAATGCAAATAGATTTAATGACGACAGAAATTTATTATTAAGTTAAGGCATGATATGCTTGCATGATCAATTGATCGTATCCCTTTGTTACCATTAATAAGAAGTCTGTACAGAAGTTGGACACTGAACAACTCTTTGCTCGACCTTTGAGCACAGAGAAAACAATACAACATATACTTAAGATCTTAAGATTTATCAAGATCAAGATAATGACATTGCTGGTATGAATCACTACTATAGGGGGTTAAAGTCCAACTTGACTATTCAGTACATGAACTTGTATGTATGTGTAATGCATTTCCTCATTAACGAGGCAATTGAAGTTGACATTTCCTCCAAATAAAGCCCAATTTAACTATTTCAAAATGATAAGGAATAAGACTTCTCTTAGGTATTTTCCCAATAAGGGTTTGGGATTTTGGGGATATATTATATGGTATATGTTAGGTTTTCTACTCCTATGTTCCAGAAATATATTACAAAAGTATTTTATGCATTGCACTGAATTATTTTTAAAATTCTGAAAGGAAATTATAAACATGATCAAGGTTTTTTTCTATAAATAGGACATGACTTCATCTTTTAATGCAATTTCCAGTCTTAAATAAATTTGATTTTGCCTGATCTATTTATTTATGATACATACAGGTAATGATAATTTTCAATATTCAGCCAGAAATTTCCATATCTTGAATACATTATATAATAGCATCATTAATAATTATAATATGTTAATATTCAAAATTACTTTAATTTTTTGTAGACGTACAAGAATCAGTTGCAGAAAATTCAGGAAGGTTTTGTTTGCCGTGTGTGCATGGACAAAGAAATTTCGACCACACTGTGTCCCTGTGGTCACATGGTGTGTTGTTCGGAGTGTGCTGATAGACTAGATGAGTGCCCTGTGTGTCGGACAGCGATAAACAAAATTCAGCCTGTGTTCCTCCCTACCCCAGTAATGGCTGCCAATGGTTAGCGGTCTTCGCATGACCACGGAAAATGTTTGACTGTGATAGCCTTCTGTGTGTGGGGAGGGAGGGATATTGCCGGATCAATGCAATAGATATTTTTATGTGATTTTTACTCAGAGTCTGTAGATTTTATCGGGATGTGTGCATATAGAACATGTTCATCATCATCACATTTCATGTTGTTGAAAATCATTTTTGTTAATATCGTGTTCATCAATCTCATTCATCATTTTGTTACACACATGTCTCCAAAAGGTGCATATCATGCACTCGGTGCATTTTGTTCATGTAAAGATTTGTGATGTTATTTTAAAGACAAAATCTCAAAGTATCAACCTAACTTTCATGTTTGACATTTGTTTTAATTCACATCTATGACTGACCATGGTTTGCAGAGTACCTGTACAGGTAGCTGAGATTTCTCAGGTGAAAACATTGAATTTTGCAAAAATGATCAAATGTGTTCAAAATCATTTGAAACATGTTCAGATATTTGAAAAAATTCTACCTCTAATTATGAGTTCAATACTTGAGAAATATTAGTAAAACAGTAGTGGATAATTGTTTGACATGTACATTGTATCCCATTGAACACTGTACAGGAGAGGAATCTTACTTAAAAAATCTAACCACCTTAGATTTATTTTTCTATCACAAGTGTCATTGATCTGAACAGATTTTTAGTACATAATTGTGGAAAGGTTTACCTGGGGGAAATTTGCAAATGACTCAAGTTAAACAAAATTTAATGCCTGGTATGATTCAGACACATTTTAAACTCATATTAAAGTTTTAAAAAAATGCCAAAGCTTAACATTAAGATCTTGGTTTGTAAACTTTTTCATGTCTACAATATCTGTCATACATGTATTTAAATTGCTGTTTATATATAGTTTCTCTTTGTTTCTGTTTTTTCTTTTACAACCTCTACCAGCATTTTCTCTAAGTTATTATTTTTCTTTTTTTTTTTTACAAGTTACATGCTAAAGTCCTAATTAACAATGGTGGCGCTTTTGTTGCCTTAATTAATTGACATTTTAATTTTTTTAAATGTCAAAGAACTTTAGTCCCAACATGTAGCATATTTATTTCTGATTGTTCACAGGGTATACTGCCATTACTGTATGCTGCTATAATTTAATTTTTGCAATGTAAAACTGTCGGTAACTGTCGGGGAAAGTTAATAGAGATCTGATTGCTCAGTTGGAGTTGAACATGTTTATTTCATCACAATTACATCCAATAGTTAATGTTATTTGTATTTATATATAGGATGTTTTGCTGTAAACATTTTACATTTGGCTGTGTATTTTATTTACATTTTTGGCCGAAAGTGGCTTCCACTAATCAAGTACATTGACATTGATGAATGCCAAGCATTTATATATAAAAATAGGTGCATCAAAGTATATGCTAATTCAAATCCACACATACTTTTTGAAAAATCAGTTTCCGCCAAATATTGTACACCAAATATAATATGTTTACAGTATTTTCTCAGCAAAAAATATTTTCTATATCTAGTTACCAACAAATAGGTTATTAAACCTTAATAATTCAGAAATATTTGGAATTGACAACTGCACTGCAGAAATTACCTAGCATGTATGAACTTTTTTTTCACTTTGAATTCAAGAGTCATTCAGAGTTATGTCACTTTTTTTTTTAGTATGGTTGTAAATTTCATTGTGTGTGAGTGTATTTGTACAGACCTTGAGTGGCAGGGAGTGAAGTACCTTAAATCTTTGATGTAACACAATTGATTACTGTAGAAGACTTGTTTGAATGGTTGTAAAGAAAAAAAATATATAATCTACTCAGAAGAAATATGTTTGGTGTAAATATTGAGAAGATTTTTTTGAAGCATTTTAATTACCGTGGCAGTGCTGTACAGCAAAAGCAACAGGAGAATGAATCAATTTAAATTATATTTTTATAGACATATTTTTCTGCAATAATTCAACAGAAATTTACATTCCCTTCATATTGCCTTTATCAACCTTACTAGGTAAAATAAAAAGCATTTGCCATAAGATTTAAACTTGATATTTTGATGGAAGTCAGAATCTCTTGCTTTGCTTCAAGTCACATGTTGCCTTTCAATCATTTACCACATTTTCTGTTGTTTGTCCATTTTTGTCAAAGAGCTCGGGCATGTGTTTGTTTATTTTGGTTTATCCACTATGAAAGATAATGACAACCAAAGTCTTTGTTTTCTACCAGAGATGAGAAAACTGCCTGGTGATTTTAAATCATTTGTGTTTTTCTTGCCCTTTGTTTTGATTTTTTTTTTCCATTGGCATCACAATTTTTATTTTCATTTGCTTTTACTTGGATTTCAAAGATTCGCCATTAATGGTAATTTTTTTGTTTTATATTAATGAAAATGTCTTGAATAATAGGATTATAGAGCTTTTAAGGAATAAAAAAATCAAAAGGGACGTGGTTTTATTGTAAATTGATGTTGAATTAGTTTTTTTTAGATGAGATAGAGCTGCTTTGTAGAAGATAATTGTCTTTCATTTATGTTCACATGTGTACATGGATAGAGATTTAAATCGATTCCACAAAGTACTGTAATAAAATTGTTTTAAAATGTTGAATTTGAATTATTTTGTTTTGAGTGAAACTGTAAAACCAGTTCAGTGAAAACTTACATGTATGTTGTTGAAGAGCACAAGTCATGTTTATATAAAATATTTGAACATTACCAGTACATGCATGTGTACCAGTAAGAAGTTTTTCTTAGAACCACAAGGCTAATTTTACAGTATAGACTTACCGGTAATGATGAAAATCTAAGGTTGCTGGTACAAAATACAATGTTAAGGGTTCACTTCAAGTTTATCTACATACCAGTACTAAGATGCCTTCCTTCGTGTTTCCTGTGGGTTTGAATTTAAGGTAGCGAGCATTGCAGAAAAATTTTCTGAAATGATCGCTACCTTCAAGTCTTGTATGATATACCAAAATAAATCGATAATACATGTTAATATGTTTATGTCCTTCTTTGAATCTCTTCAATTGAGTAATTTTACATCTTAAATTAATGCACTGGTAATTGTTAATCGGCATGTTGCATAAAAGGAACAGCAAATTCTTTGTTATATGGAAAGTTTACTCTGCACTTCTTGGCTGATTCATACCTCACAGACAGAATCAGCCAAGATTTGGTGAATGATGAAAGGTACCGGTAACTATTTTGATGTCTGACGTTGGTTTAGGGAGTTCATGCTATCGTTATAGATAAAGTTTCTAGTCTGTGCAAACTTAGTAACCTTGAAAAATTAAAATAAGACACGAACCATTATACAATGTTAACATTATTTATTGTGGAAATTTAAATGATTGTCACTTTATGAACTGAACACTACTAAATAATGCATTTGGAGGTGGTATAAAATGTCATAGGAATGGGTATCGGTATATTTAAACACAGGCACAAACTGATTTAAACTAGATAAATCGTGATTTTGCTTTGTCAGTGCCTTTGCCGAATTTAATCACTATCAGATTTCCTAAGAAATAAAGGATTCCAAATTCCAAATACGGTAGTGCTACAAAGATTGACACCCAAATTTGGTGAAGCGGACAGTTTCACAATTGGTTGAAATTGCATTGTTGTGACTTAATATACTGTTACAAAAAGTAAAATTCATGCAGTGTTGAAGATCCTTAAAACATATACATGTACCAGGAAAAATTTGGCATATCTATCATATGCATGTACTTAATTACATGTAACAATTTTTTGTTAGTGAATTTAAAGACTCTTGGGTTAGATTTTATTTCCGAGATCCCTTTGAAATGTAAACTGTTAATTTACAAATGGCATACAAATAGTTACTGCACATGATTAACAAGATGGATCAGCAAGTTCAAAATGATGAAAATTAAGTGAAAAATACAGTAGATCTATTTTTGAAAGATAAAATACTGCATATTCAAAAACCTTCAGATCAATTCAATGAAAAGAACTCCATAAAAAAATGTGATCTTCTAATACTTTTCCAATTTATTTTTCAGTGATATTATGGATTTAAAAATCAGGAAGGAGGAGCTAGAGACTACATACACCAGTATATGAAGTATTATTGCAGCCATAACTAGGAATTAGCTCCTTCCTTCAACTACTTAATAGAACAAATAAGCGAAAGTGCAGAAAATGCAAAGGCAATGCAATGTTTAAAAGTGTCAAGATTTTGAGGGGGTGGGGCAAATGTGTCAGTGTTGCAAATGATACAAGGGTTGCTACTTCACCATAATGCAAAAGACTCCGTTGATGTTAAAGACACATGTACAGGCTTCTATTTATCAAGCTAAATGGATTTTTTTAAATTTTAACTCTACTGGTCTCCAAAATGTGCCACATCACTATGTTTTAGGAGTGCATGGTGAACAAAAATGCTTTGAACAAAGTTTGTTTGGATGAAGTACTGTGGTGTACCTCAAAAAGTTGTTTATCAAGTAAGCCCTCATCATTGATATCATGCACTCCCCGATAGGATCACAAATATGTGAATGAAATTGCTTGATTTTATGTGAATGACCATAAGTAGTCATACATTGTGCATGTTGTACATTATGTACAAAGAAGTTATTGTAAACTTTTTATTCATTGAATATCTTGTATAGGCTAGACCTGTTTGTTAAAAACAGAAAGAGTTTGTACTGTAACTGCAGTTCTATTTTTTGTGGTCACACACTTCCAAAGTCAGAGGTCATTTCGAATATTATTAACCCTCAGTATACATAAAATATACACTACAGAAAAAAAACACTCGGTCTCTATCTCAAATTAAGACTACATGTATAATTCACCATGATATTGTATTTTTTGCTGCAAGTCAGAATCTTGCTTTTTTTCATTCAAAATAATTTGTATGAATTCTTCTCCGAGAGATTACGTCCAACCTTATTTTCATCATGTTCATTTTTAAAATAGCCATTCATGATATACGAGTGTATTTGTACAGATCAAGTATACCTGTATCAGTACAGTAAAACAGTTTCTCCAAGATCATGCTAAACATCACCTGTGATAAATGATATATATGTATATGTACATGTACTAGTACATGTATTTGTGCCAAAAAATGAATGTCTTCCTTTTATGGATCGTTACTAATACATGTACTATAACAAAAGGGACTCGCACATAATGATTAATGCAGGTGGCTTGGTTCTTCATCCTGAGCTAACAGATCAAGAAAAACAATAATATGACAAGGCTACTGATGTGACTTGAGGTTATAGTGTTTAGGGGTATATATTAAGAAGTAGGACAATCCCTAAAGATATGGGGGTGGGGGTCTCAAAGAACTAAAACAGATTTAACAGAACAGAACAATCCTGTGGATGGTACATTGTGTTGACACAAAGCAGGAAGCAAGTTTTGTTCCTTTTGGGGAATCTACTCAAATACCAGCATACTCAAATTAAACATTCTTTTCAGAAGAAAACTTAGTAAAGACCAATAATGCACAACATACCAGTACCCACAATTCACAAATGAGATCAAGAGTGATAAATATAAGGATCGATGTTAAAACCCCCATTTTTGGGAGTTGATTTTAATCAACTCTCCTATGCATTACTCAGGCTAACTGGAAAAGAAACAGTGTTACAGTACCGATCAGACCCAACCTAACAGAAAGTAAACCCCAACTAAACCCTGGGTTTACTTTCTGGGTTTACTCTGAGTTTACTCCAGGCTTACTAGAGTGGACCCAGAGTAAACCCAAAGTAAACCCAGAGTGGACACAGTGAGTAAACCCGGTCAGAAGTATACCCCTGAAAGCAGATGCTAACTGTGTATTCGGAATATACAAAGGGCAGGAATTACAGGCAGTAGGATGGTAAGATAAAAGACGGGTCTGCTTCACACTTCAGTGCGTACAGTTGACCTCAAAAGCAATTTCCAAGTAAACCCAAAGTAAACCCCCCGAGTGGACCCAAATTTTCAAAAAGTAAACCCAGAGTAAACCCCAAAAGTAAATCCAGGATTTAGTTTGGGTTTACTCTGGTGTTAGGTTGGGTCTGATCGGTACTGTAGTTAGAACATTTAGTTCTTGAAAATAATCAATAAATTCGATGAAATGTATTCTAAAGCATTGTTTTTCAAAAAGATACATTGTACATTTTAAATGGTACAAACAATTTAGATTTTTTTTGTAGTCGTACATTATATGTATTCCTACGCCAGAGTTCAAAATAGACTCGTTCAACCATACACTCGGCTGTCTCCGTAAATCTTCGACAATCAGATAGTTTCTTTTGCTTGTCGGAGATTAACGGAGACAGCCGAGCATCTGGTTGAACGATACTAGAGTTCAATATTGCTTGGATCCTTACAATTTCTCAGAAATATTTCGATTACTGATATGTAGTTTGATGGATTTAATTCTTTGAATAACACACAACATGATTCATATGGGGTTTTCACGAAATTTCTGTCGGAGAATTCATATTATAAAAAATGTGCATAATTCAAATACATGTACATATAAGAAACTACTTTATACATGCAAAATAACATATCGTTGATTTTAAAATAAATAATAATCGATAAAATCAACTCGCGTCAGCACTTCGGTACTTTGATTTTAAATGTAGATTCAGGCTGGGAACTATCATTTTAATGAAAACCAACTGGAAGATATCGGATCATAATTCCTTTATAATCATGCAAATTAAACAAATTAAAAAAATACCCAAAGTATATTAATTAGTGATTTAATCAATAAAAAAGACCATCATAAAATTTGATTGCTGCATTATTACTCACAAATGTACTGGTACCAACACAGTAACTCAGTTATACAATGCAGTGATTAACAGACAGTATACAGACAAAAAACCCTAAATGATAAACTCACATAAAAAGCACAAGGAATCTCTATTACAAATAATCATTAAAAAGACTTCAGTATGGTATAAGCTGAGGTAAAAGTTTCTGGAATAAATCTAACCAAAATTGTTATTAGCACAGCATACTTAGTATATGGTAAATACCAAGGTCCATTACCATGTATGGTTCATATTTATCTTTTAGGTGCAGGAATGAAAACTGGTTCCCCATTCTGATACACTGTAGGTTTAGTGTACAAGTTGACCTCAGCAGGAAACTTCTTCCCAGCAATGGCTATCTCATATTTGGCAGATTTGTCGAGGATAAATTCATGCATTGCTTTGTGTAGGACTTTATTCCCTTGGCTGTCAGTGTCTGTCACAAATCCCAAACACGTCATTCGCTCGAGTGTGTGCGCATACCCGGTAGATGTGATGGTGCCACAGTATTTGCCATTACGATAAATTGGTTCCCCTCCCCAAGGCCACACATCAGTTTCATAGTCAAAATCATTCAAAAAGAACTGAGCAAATCTCTTGCTGATTCCATTTTCTCTCTGCTTCAAAAGAGCATCCCTGCCTATGAATTCTCCTTTCTGCAAAAAAAAAAACAACAACAACAAACCATAATGTGATTTTGCAAAGTTAAAGGCAGTCATCAAAACCAATGAAGTTTGTTTAAAAAAACATTTTAACCAGACAAAGCAAATAATATACATCTTTTTAGTACATTTAATTTTAGTCTTGCACCAAACAAAAACATTATTATCTACAACCATTACAGTAAATATTATCCAAATTTAAAACGAGTTACCTTAAAATTGACACGGAACTCTCTGCCACTCTCTAGAGGGGTCGTGTGAGTGGTCAGGTCTGATCCCCAGTATGCGTAAAATTTCTCAATACGCAATTCACGAAGAGCATAATACCCTGCATCACGTATGCCATAATCCTTCCCTGCCTTCACCAATGTCTCGTATACATGGAGGCCATACTGTTAATATACAATTTTAAAGACAATTTAAAACAACATAACAAATTGTGAACAAAAAATACGTTTTTAGAAATTTGAAAGCAAACAGAAAAAAAATGCATCCCTCCTTTAAATAATTAAAAAATTAAATATAATAAATCCCAATTTATCAACAGAAAAAAATATCTAGTGCTGTATATTTATTTACATTTTACTTATAACAATGGGAAAATGCTGACTTAAATATACAAGCAAAATGCCAAGAAGTATTTCTACCTCTGAAGGAACATAGAGAACAAAGCCATCCTCCCCAGAGTGGGTCAGCCTCATGGCAATGATATCACTGGCGAACCCAACATCAATCACCTACAGATCAAAATACAAATCTTATTTCCTATATCAAACACTATATTTTTATCACTTTGTATATGATTTCAAACATAAAAGTTACATTTTCCACATGATCTGAAATAACAGTGAAATGTAATTATATTGATATTTTTTGTTACTGAAAATATAGAAGTTACTATAATAGTACATATCTTTTTATAATGAATCATTTATTAAAAGATGGTTTATATAATATAACAAAGAAGAAGGTACAGTTTCCTTCAATATTTGCCCTAAAATTCAAAAGTTGTTTAAATTTCATAAAAATACACATATGCCATCTTGAACATGTGTGTATATAAAGTACCAAGTTATACACTTTTATCCCAGCCGTCGCCCACAACGAATTTAATATATTCTATGTGATATCACATGATAAAGTTATTATGTAAGTTTCATCATGGGCGACAGCTGCGGACATATTTTCCTATTCAAAAAACTACTAAGGAATTGGTGTCTTCTGCTCATTTTTATGAAAAATTACGGGACAATGCACTGTTTATGACGTCACTATTAACACTGTGAAATATAATCAGGTAACTATTTATAGATTCTTAATTTATGGGCATTCTTGTGTAAAAAAAAGTTATATTTCAATTTCCTGTGATTTTTAAAAAAATCACTCTAAAACAGGGCCAAATATGACTGAAACTGTAACTAGTTCTTACAGCTATGACAAAGTATTTTCTTTGGTCTCTTCAAATTCATTGATACAGCTGTCAATTTTTAGAGTGGGAAATCCTATATATTCACTGTACTGCATCTTGTTTCTAGATCCAGTGTATTACAGTTACATCATTTCAAAACAAAGCATATTATTACCCTACCTTACAGGTCATTTGTTTGAATTCCTGTCGTGAGGTATTGATTCCAGACACATCATACAGCAGTTGAGGAGCATGCGGACCAATCACATTGATCCCTGCATAAGCGGAAGTGACATCACGGATCTCTACAGAGCCATCTAGTGGTCGGTGTTTTCTTAACCAGTTCAACGACCTTGTCTGTTGTGATGTTGGAGAGATCATAAAAAACCTGAAAAAAAAACCCATATAAACTGTGACCAAGAACAATCTCAGAGCTTATCAAAGGGAAAATTTCACAACAAAGATGAATCAAAAATGTGTATGCTAAACTTACACAAATAAAAATTAATCAAATCAAGCATAATTTATATATATCCATTCCAGGTTTAAAAAAAATCCTTTGAATATAAAAGATTAGGTAAAATAAATTATGAAGAAAAATACCTGGACCACTGTATCAATACCTTGCATTTACAAAATATACAGTAATTTCTGTAAAATTTGATAAAATAGAGGGAGGGTTTTTAATATATGCAACCTCCTCTTGTATGATCCATACAAAATATTGCTAAAATCCTTCTCTGGGACACAGAATCAATTTTTTTTACCATTACGCTTGTTTTCACAACATGTATGTCTGTGTAAATCATACAATCTTACGTGTTATTTTCCATTGGAACAATAGTACAGTCATTTTCATATCCTCCAAACTTATTCTGCATTCCAGTGTGGATAATCGTACCACTTGGCTCTTCAATGTTGTTAGAGCTCAAGTACTGCAAAAACTCCAATGCCTCTGGTCCCTTTGACTGTAAGTTGAGATAAAACATTAAAGTTTACTGTGAATGTCCTATTTCAAAATCAAAACTAAATTCTTATGAGTTCATATAACTTTGTATTTACCAGTAGTCATAATTGGTGTAAACATTTAACGTGACTGAATCATTGCTTTCTTTGGAAGTTTTTCAAGCATCTTGTATACATTTATGACACACTTTAAAATTGAAAACACCCAATAACAGTTTTCTTATCTGGACAAGTTTCAAATACAGTTGTGGTTATCAGAAGTTATCACATGTACTTATCCAATGAAAATACTGGCAGTCATACAGCTGGACATTACTGTTATTCACAAGATAGACTACAAGTTGGCCTAACCTTGACCAATGTTTTGGTGAAGGATGACATGTCAATCAAACAGACATGTTCCTTGCATGCCCAGTATTCCTCCTTAACATTGTCAAAGAATGTTGGCTTCCCAAAAGTTCCTTTTCCCTTCTCTGAGTTGTACTGGTTATACAGATAGTCATCTAAAAATCAAACGTTTGCCAATTAGTTCAGTTCATCAGCATTTCATAAGGTGTAATGATGGCAGATAATTTACATGCACATTATGTTCATGTACATGTAGCAGATTTAGTGTATTGTTGTAGATTTTAAAAATTCAGTCATTGGAGTGTAGTAAATGATCTAAAACATGACATTTCATAACCTGTTATGACTCTTTTTACCCTACATTGATTATTTCCAATCTTTCTTAAATTCTTTTAATCATAAATTGGTCCCTATTTTCAATACTAACAGTCAGGTAAATGAATGTACTGTAATCCAACTTTTTTCTAAGCTAGAAATATTTGTTATCATCACAAGTGTGTCTCAGTTGCAAATATTTGCACAAACCCCTGCATGCCAATATGTATGTAAATGCATCACTTATAAATGAAATAAACAAAAATTCATGCACAACCATTTTGACATATTTGTAATTGTACGTGATTTAGGGAATAAAGTATGCCTTTGTAAAAGTTGATTATTTTGATAACACTCCTTCAAAAATCAGATAACTGCATACCGTGAGAATTTGTGAACCACATTGGTCTTTCATAAGCATTGGTTTCTCCAAAGCAGGCTCCCTGTACTTCCAGCCTTGTGTGAAGGGGAGAGGTACGGAGTTTTCTCCCCCTGTATCGCTGCTCAGTTGGGTATCTCAGAGTGTACATACCTACATGTATACAATGGTAATTATATAAATAGCATGCTCATATACATGTATATACCTATTTCATACATTTGATTAGTTGAAGACAGTATTATGTACAAGATGTTAATTGGAGAATGCTAAATAACAGCAGCAAATGCAGCCTTACAGCACATATATCTTGACACCATACCATTTATTTCAGCGAAATAAACATGTTTTATCATAGTTTATATTACATACAGTAAGTCGGGTCAGATTCATGTATATTTCTTAAGTTGGTTAAATATATTCTATCAAATTACGAAACATTAAACGTTATAATTAGGTACCCTTCTTAAAACAAAGCTACCTAAAGGGGTATCTTACCAGTAATACAGACTTATAGCGAGATAATTATACCAAATGACCGTTCACATCTTTGCCCACGACGGTTTGTGTATATTCTACAAGTATCGGAAGGTCACGTGTCAAACACAGGTGATGTTTTCCAGAGTCTTGCGAGTGAAAACCAGAGGAAAATGGCGGCATTTATCGAAAAATTCAAAACACTGTACAAATTTTGATTTTCAATTAATTTTGGTGTCCCACCATGATTTTGAGAATGGCGTCGAGAAAATGGTACATTTTGCGTACCCCCGGTAGATAACACATGTATGCTAATTGTACATGTACCTCAAGATAGACAAGAGAAATGTGAAAGTCAGCTAGCCTCTATCATTAAGATTTTAATTGTAATATTCTCTCCACTATATTAAACACTGTAATTTTTACCCAGAGATTCTTTGACCCTCTCAGCCAGGAACTGTGGGTTGTTGTGATGAGGAACATGTCTGAGGATATCATGGCTGGATAAGTCGATGCTGGGCATGCCGTCAATGATCCACTCCGTCAGATATTTCCCGATCCCTCCCGCCCCCGCTATTCCCATGGACGACATCCCTGCTGCTACGTAGTAGTTCTTAATCTAAAAATCATAACAGACACATATACATGTGCATAATCATATTATCCCAGTACAAATTTCACAGGATATATGCATTTTTTCTTTCCATTGCTTGTCTCTAAACATAAATACTAATACAAGAATACATGTAATGATATATTACATCATTAAGGGGGGTCCCTAATCAAGTGATGTCATCACTGATAGTAGCACCATGTGCCCATAGTTCTGTATACAATTTATTGAAAATATTTAATTATCATTACTGATTAAGCATAGAATATCTGCATAGACCTTGAATTAATAATATTGCATTAGTAGCAGACCAATGTGTAATTTTCTGCATGTTTACAAGGTTTTTATCTTTTACTACACTGTACTAGTACTACATAATTCAAAATATTGTACCGGGTATTTGTAAATGCATTTCTGCATTTTCACACAGAATTACAAAAATACTTAATATCTAATCACAGGGCTTTCTCTTAAAAATAAAGATGACAACTATTTTTCAAAACATACAAACTAATTTACTTAGAAAATTAATTAATGGCATTTTCTCAAGGTCAAGTTAATTGAGCAATAGAGGGGTATATGTGTACA
This sequence comes from Magallana ariakensis, assembly GCA_020458035.1. Lineage (NCBI taxonomy): Eukaryota > Metazoa > Mollusca > Bivalvia > Ostreida > Ostreidae > Magallana > Magallana ariakensis. Next base: position 47,759,097 of record CM035814.1, on the reverse strand, counting down.
TGTTTGAAAAGTTATAGAAAGAAAATAAGCATGTTGACCTTATATTTTTTTTATAACTTTCCAAGTGCAACCGATATAAATCTAAAATCCTGAAGAAAAAATAGGCCAGTTAATCTTTAAATTACAAAATATGTTAAGATATTTCAAATATTGTAATAATTTGTTTTACTTATTTTGTATACCTGGTACACATACTTTCCATACAAAATGTCTTTATTATCCGTTTATCTACTGTAATGTATTTCTCACATAACACTTGATTAAAAAAAAATATATTTAAAACTTGTTTTACATGAAAATTGTATTTAAAGTTACAAAGAATGGAAGTTGTCTGGAAATGCGCTATGAAAAAGGAGGTATACATATTGTAGAGATTTCGTAAATAAAGTAAAGTAAGTAGTTATAAAGACATGATTTTTTAAATTGTTTTTTAAGTGCCAAACTAATGATTTCAAGAGAAAAAAAATCACTTTATTTTATTTTTAAAAATGCTGAGTTGGGACCCTTCTTAATAATGTGCCATGCAAAAAGGATACATGTACAAGTTTTTACATTCAACTGACAATAGGTATTCTGTAGACTTCACCATGCTGATATAAATACATGTAGACATTACTGTTTACAGAGGCCCCTGTTCACACCTCACTAGCTGCTCCAAGGTTCCAATGCCCATCTGGAGTGAAACTCTCTGGTCCATTGAACATCTTGTGGACATTAGCTGTCTCCATCACAGGGAACCTGTGTAGGATGGGGTCCAACAACACCTCTGTAACCAGCAGATGAGGGAGATTTAGGTTCCAGTGAATCTATCAAGTAGCTTGATACCTTCACTTTTACAGTGTGTAATAAATGAAATCTGACATGCTGTAGAACTTTAACAGAAAAATGGTCAACAGTTCTTCATGTAAAAACAATTGCCTTCCATATATACAGTTGATATCTCGAACACTGATATCTTGAATACAATGGATATGTCGAGTCCCAACTACTTATTTATTAAGTACCGTGTATTTTACTCTCGATATCTGGAATACTCGGATATCTCAAAGTTTTTAAACAGACGTCCCATCTAGTTCAAGATAACAAAGTTTGACTGGATCTTATACATGTATGGTAATAGATTTGCATCTGTCAACCATCAGAACCACCCAACACATTTTTCACCATCAAACCTTGACAACTGAGCCAAGAATCAACAGCTGTTCAGTCCACTGTTGTTTCATCTCAAATTCTATTGTTACTATACTACAATTAAGTCAGCTTCGATCGTGTGAAACTTACGGAAATGATCCCAGTCATCTGGTAACAGACCAAACTGGAAATTTTGGGGAATGCCTTGCAGAAATGCAGGTTTTGCGACAGGTTCAAAACCTCCTGCAAGAATCCCTCCACTCCACTCTCTGAAGTAGACCAGGCCGTCATAATCTCTCACCACTGCCATGAAAGAAAACCAATGTCATATTTTATACAGTACCGGTATATAGCCTTAATTAGTCTTATATAGCATTCAAAAGGTAAAAATCTCATTAAAAAAAAAAAGAAGAAGGATCTTATAAACTGTTTTTCTGATACTACCAAGACTTCAGAGGATGTTCCACCTTACCATTGAATTACACCATTCTACAAAAACTATTGATTTCTATTTCTGAACTACATGTACACTGTTTCTCAGTCAAAATGGATCTCTCCCTAGCTATATTCATCTTTAATCAAATATATCTTTAAACAATTAAAATCCATTTTAAAAAACACTTTAACTGTGTAGAAAATCAATATGTAATGAATACAATGAGACCTCTGGTTAATTTTTTTTTTGTGAGCAGGTGGTTACTCCTGTGCAGATGTGTATGATCCTGCAAATCTAGCTATAATTTTATGGAAGAGGAGAAAAAGTAATGCTGACTTAGACAGGTGGGACCGTACCTGGCATCATGGGATCCATGCCTTCGATAGGTTTTGTGGTGATGTAGAAATGCTCACAGGGATGAAGAGGCACCCTGACTTGAGGTTTGGATTTCTTTCCAAGACTGTGTGCCCACTGAAGAAAAAAAAAAGAGAACACTACCATTTAAATACTAATTAATGTATTATGTACCAGCATTACCATTTTTTCAACCACATTCTCATCATGGTGTGACACCAAAATTCATTGAAAATGAATGTTATATCTCTCATCAATAATACAAGTACTGGTACCAAGTATTTCAAACAAGAGGCCTGTGAGCCACATCCCTCACCTGAGCAACAATAGCCATGATATAACCAGCTTAATGGAGTCATATGCAAAATATCTGTACAATGTATTAATATTAATCCTGTATAAAAAGATTTTCAAAATTTTCTCCAGATATTCTTATGTTAAACATTGAGCTACTTTTGTAACTGAATGATTTCATAGTCATATATCACATACTGAGCATTGCAGTTCTCAAGAAGAACTTAAACCACTGTTTATATAAATATAAACCTACATCAAACTTTTAACCCCTTGTGTGGCATAAGGATTGTCCAGGGGCCACAGTCTAAACAATTGAGAATAACAAAGATGCTTGCATAAAAGTAATATCATAGATTTTTGTAAATAAGTAATATTTTTCCTATGTAAAAATCTGACACCCCCAGCCCCATTGTGGATTGTTACAGCTTTTTCTGGCCTATTGGTTTTTGAGAAAGATTTTTTCATTTTATATTCCTATGTAAAAATTTGATCCACCCCCCCATTGTGGCCCCAACCTACCCCCAAGGATCATAATATGAACAAGCTTGAATCTACAATACCAAAGGATGCTTCCACAAAAGTTACAACTTTCCTGGCCAATTGGTTTTTGAGAGGAAGATTCTTAAATTTTTGTTTACATATTCTTTTATAAAAATTCAACCCAAATTGTGTCCCAACCCTACCCCAGTGATCATAATATGAACAAACTTAAATCTAATTTACCTGAGGATGCTTTTACATAAGTTACAGCTTTTTTGGCCAATTGGTTTTTGAGAAGAAGATTTTTGAAAAAATACCAACAAATTTTTATTAATTCTTAATCATCTCTCCTTGAAGAGGATATGACCTTCATTTTAACAAACTTGATTCCCCTTCACCCAGTAATTATTTGTGCCAACTTTGGTTGAAATTGGCGAAATGGTTCTGGAGAAGAAGTTAAAAATGTCAAAAGTTTACAGACAATTGGACAGACGGGAGGACAGACAGACGCCGGACAAAAAACGATCAGAAAACCTCACTTGAGCTTTCAGCTAAGGTGAGCTAAAAAGCAAGTACATCTCAGTTTAACGGTCATAAAAAGATCTCAAACTAGTCTGAAAATTAGGAAAGTAATAATTGTCTTCGTCCACAAGTCAATTTTCACTGGCATTTCCTTACCATTCCTGCACAGTTGACAAAGTATTCACATTCAATTTTTCCAGCAGTGGTTTCAACATGGGAGACAACTCTTCTCTTGGCAACAACACTCTCTACACCCACTCTCTCAAATATCTTCACTCCTACAAATTAATCATCACCAACAGCTTTGATTTATTTTATGGTTTAAAATATGATAAAACAAGAGGTCCATGGGCCACATTGCTCACCTGAGCAACAATAGACATCATGAAATCAGTTTTACGGAGTCATATACAAAATATCTGGACAATGTAGTATAACAGATCCTGTATTTAAAAAAGATGAATTTTTTCCCGCTTGATATTCTGTTATCATTAAGCCCTTTTTGTCACAGGATGATTTTATTGTCATTTACATATTGAGCATTACAGTTCTCATGAAGATCTAAATCAAATGGGATGTAAACCTACTTCAAAATTGTGAAGCCCAAAAATTGTCCAGGGGCCAAAGTCTAAACAATTTTAAAGAATCAGCAATATGTCAAAATGCTAGCATATAAGTAAAACCATAGATTATGACATTTGAGTTTTGGTGAATTTAAAATGTTTTCCTTTGTAAAATTGGACCCCCTCCCCCATGTGGCCCCATCCTACTCCTGAAAAATATGATTTTGAAGAATTTGAATCTACACTATCTAAGGTTCCTTTCACTAACGTTGTACCTTTACCAAGAAAATGCTTTTTTTTAGAAAAAGATTTTTCTAAATTTACTCCTATGTAAAATTGTAACCCCTCCCCATTGTTTCCCCCCCCCCCACCTTACACCCAGGAATCATGATTTGTTACAGCTTTTCTGGCCAATCATGTTCCGAGTAGAAGATTTAAAAAAAATATTTCTCTATATGTTCCTATGTAAAAATGTTACCCCCCCCCCATTATTGTGACCCACCTTACCCTGGGGACCATGATTTGAACAAACTCTTCACTATCTAAGGATGCTTCCACACAAGTTTCAGCTTTTCTGGACAAATGGTTTTTCAGTAGTAGATTTTTAAAGATTAATACTATATTCCTGTGTAAAACTTCGACCCCCCATTGTGGCTCCCCCCCTACCCCAGGGACCATGATTTGAACAAACTTGATTCTACACTATCTGATGATGCTTCCATACAAGTTTCAGCTTTTCTGGCCAAATGGTTTTTGAGAAGAAGATTTTTAAAGATTAACTCTATATATTCCTATGTAAAACTTTGACCTCCCATTGTGGCTACACATTCAAGTTTGTCAAAATTAAGGGCCACACCCTCTTTCAAGGGGAGATAATTAGGATTTATTGAAAATTTGTTGATATTTTTCAAAAATCTTCTCAAAAATCATTTTGCCAGAATAGCTGAAACTTGTGTGGAAGCATTCTCAGATAATGTAGATTCAAGTTTGTTAAAATCATGGTCCCCGGGGGTAAGATCCCCTTCACCCAATGATGCTTTGTGCCAAACTTGGAGAAAAAGTCGAAAATGTAAAAAGTTTACAGACAGACAGACGGACGCTGAACAAAAAATGATCAGAAAAGCTCACTTGAGCTTTCAGCTCAGGTGAGCTAAAAAACAATGCCAAATCTCATTGCCAACTCTAACCAATCTCCTAAAACAGTAAGATAAAGAGAACCCTACAGTTTGCATTACTCTTCAAATCTTAAAATCCAAATATGGAGGAAACTGTGAGAGTCATACAAGGCAATGTAAAAGCACTGTTAGCTCACCCATCTCCTTGGCTAGGGAAGCGAAGGTCAAGGCTACATCTGGGGCAGTCAGGGCTCCATCTCCCGGAATCCACAGGGCACCCTACAATAACAGTTCAAATCTCCTTCTAATCCTAACAACATAGCAATTATAAATGCATCATTTTATTTAAAGGACCCTTAATACACTGCACACTTTTTGGGATCTGCCATTCAATGTAATTTTTAAAAAACCCCTGCAACCTACAGTGTCATAATTTGTAATCAATTTATGTTCAGTCAAACTTCATATCTTAAACTTGGTAGAGCTGAGAAAAAAATCTGAGTCATCAAAGGATTGAAATATAAATATTAAATTAAATACATAATGAAACAGTGGTGAAGACTTCCATCTCACTTTGACATATCCTTAGTATTCAAAATATCAACATTTTGAGATAAGTTTAACTGCACAGGTATTCTTGACTAAAGATTTGACCAAGATAGAGTATCAATTGCAAACTTGATCTTCTTGTGTTAAAATGGCATGTACCCTATGTTATAAATGAACTACCGCTAGATAAACTCAGAGTATCTATCCTAACGCCATGTGATTTTCATGAACACTATTTTTCATTAGGAAGATAATTCGTTAACAATGATAATCAGAAATAAGAGATATCAAAAAATATTTTTACTAGGGTTACTTTAGAGGTTGGAAAATACAATTATTTAAGATTTTCAACCAACCTTTTGAAAGGTTATTTTGTGATTATAAAAGATAGCAAGATAATGTAATTTTTTGAATAAATAGAAATGTATGTTTTATTTTACCTCTAAATCATCCACTTTTAGTAATGGACAAATTGATTTGGCCTCTTGTGGTGTAACAATATGGCTTTCATTACCAGCAGCTCTACAAGTAGAGATATTTATCACATGGACATGATTGTATACATGAAATATGCACCTGAAAGGTAATTTCATCATAGATAAGAAGCAATTTGGATTAATCCAATATGCTCACATGGCAATCTGACTTTTCCTCTGTAGATAAATCATTCTGTCTTTTGTCTGTGCCAACATCAAACTACCACATTTTTTAAAACCTGATAGAAATGAAACAGAAAAATAAATCAAGTGCATTAAACACAATAAGTTTTTAAAAAAATTAGTAAACCCTTTCACCAGAATCAAGGATGTATTCAACCTTTAAAACTAATAGGGTATGCTGACAAAGAAAACCAAAAACAAGAGGCCCAGGGACCACATCTCTCACCTGAGCAACAATATCCAACAAAAGCTTTAGACCATCTTTAGAGTATCAAATACAAAATATCTAGACAACTTAGTAGAGTATATATCTTAATTTTCAAAGACTTTTTCTCTCAACATTTTCCTAAGTTAAAAGTTGAGTTCCTTTTGTTGTTTCAGTTTTTGAGAATACAATTTAAAGAAAAAAAATTATATTAATTCACCCCCATTGTGGCCCCACCCTACTCCTGGGGATCAAGATTTGAACAAACTTGAATCTACACTGCCTAAGGATGCATCCACACAAGGTTTAGCTTTTCACACTAAATGGTTTAAGAGAAGAAGAAGATTTTTGAAAAATACCAACAAATTTTCAATAACTCAAATTATCTCCCTTTTTAAGGGAGCGGCCCTTTATTTAAAAAAAACTTGAATACTCTTCACCTAATAATGCTTTGTGGCAAATTTGGTTGAAATTGGCCCAGTGGTTTTAGAAGTAAATGAAAATGTGAGAAGTTTATGACATGACCCCACCAACAACAGGCAACGGATAAATTTTTATCAGAAAAGCTCAGTTGAGCCTTTGGCTCAGGTATGGTAATCTAAAAAGGTGGTGGAATGATTCATAAAAGTTGTCTCATGTCTTTATACTGCAAGGTTGTCATTTCCTAGCTCAACATACACAGATTCTGTCCATCTGCCTCCAGATCTTCGTATAGCTTTCGGCTGTACTGCATCAGTTTAGAAGTTGGTAGGTCATCCCTGGCCTGGGAGATCAACCCTGCAGCATGCCAGGTAGTTCCCCCTGTCAACCTAAACAAACAAAGGACATTTGCTAGGTGAATATTTATTTTCATCTCATAAAAAACAAACACAATTCTTTCCTTCTCTCTCTTCCCTTTCTTTCTCTCTCCCCCCCCTCTCTTTCTCTCTCTCTCTCTCTCTCTATGTCAACAAAAAAATTGTCAAATTTACATGTATTTTCCTAATCTGACTAGCATCAAGCAAGGTGCATTGCTCAGAACCTAATTTCATTTGTTGTCCAAAATATGAATTAATTTGGGTTTTTTTGTCAATTGACATCTGACCCACATTATATTTGATATTATCTTTGATTAAATATTATAAAGGGGGTGGTAAGTTGGTTTTTTTTCATTCTGTAACAAAATGAATTATCATCTACAGTAAGCGATATTGGTAATAAAATTCTCATGAAAATTCTTGGGAAAATATTCTAATAAATAATAAATCTACATCATTTATAATAATTTCCATATGTTATCTCATCATTACCATACTGATCAGATCCTTAAAAAAAATATCAATTTTAATTTATGATTATACCATTAAAGAATCATTACAATTGGCATATAAAAACTCAGTGTTAGAAGCAACTAAAGAACTCACTGTCCCTGTTCCAGCAGCACTACATCTGTCCAGCCAGCCTTGGCCAGGTGATAGGCCACCGAGGTTCCAACCACACCCCCTCCACTGATGACCACCCTGGCACTCTGGGGCAGGGACGGGAGGGACTCTTCTGATGTCTGAGAGTAACACCGCCTACTCCCTCCCCACAACACTGCATTGTAACTTTCTGGTCTCCCATGTAAAAATTGCCCACTTTGAGGTAGAAAAACTCTCTTGCTCAAAGCCGCATTTCTTAAACACTGCAACACTGACATGATTGCTTTTCTTGTCGGCAATGAACTTCTCAAGTTTGCAGCATCAATTACAACAACATGTAGAGATAGATCACATCTGTCTGCATTATCCTATTTTTTTTTCCATTGCATTCAAATGTCAACACAGTCGACCTACATTTGGTTATCTCTGAAATTGTTCTGCCAGTCTATTCCAACGTCAAGAGACCTAATCTGTAAGATAAACATTTGTCTTAGATCAAAAATTGGGCTTGTTGGTCTATATTGTACATACACATCCAGGTAGATATATACATCAACCTTACTATCACCAAACCAGAAATTAACCTGAGACAGATTCTACCAATGCTATATAAGGACATTACCTTGACCTATATTTTGAAGGGAAATTGTTATAAGGACAATGCGAGTCAAATAAATATATTCAAATACAGGTAACAGTATTACAGACAAGAACAAATCTCACAAAGAACACACAGTGCAGAGTTCTGTGCAACATCACCTAATATAATATACTTGTTTTATCTAACTCTGTATTTAATTCATTTTCTTCATACATGTACTATTACACAATTACTTGATCATGAATACATGTACCGGTACTTGGGACACAGATAATCATACTTGACTCTTGTCAACAATACTTATAATACAAAATTTTGGTACAAAATTTTCTTGTAAAAAAAATGATTGATAAAAAAGATGTACCAGTAATTCAAAAACATTGATAATCAGGGTTTCACTGATAAAATACCTAAAGGTACATGTAAAGAGTGAAACAAAATCGAAACAAAACAAAAAAAAAACCAAACAAAATGAAACGAAACCAATCGAAACCAAACCACATGAAACTAATAATTAAAACAAATCGAAACCAATGAATTGAAACCAAACCAATGAAACTGAATTAAACAAAACCAAACAAAACTGAAAATCAATAATGACTACATAAAAGTGAAAATAAATTCATTGACACAATTTTTTTTACCATAAATATAACGGCCTTTTTGTTTTAGATTGCTGTTTTGAATTATTAAGCCGCTTACCTGCTATTTGCAAAAATTATTTAATAATGTACCCGTACTAAATAATTGATGTACATTCTAATATTTTTTATTGCTTCTAATTGGTTCGATCGTTAAAGGTATAATCAGACTTTTTGATGAACATGCTGCGATAGAGAATCAATGACATATCGAGATCAGTTATGAATGAAATAACAACAGAATAAACATATAAAGTACTTTCTCTAAATCTTTGGTTATGATGATCGTATGAAAGTTCAAAAGACTGCAAATTATTGAAATTAAAGATCTAAAAAAGTCAATTTCTCCTAACTTTCACAGTGTTGAATTCTGTTCATCAATTTACCATTAACGCCATGTACACTTGAATTTAATATGACATATATGCCATATTAAAAAACAAGATGTGATTGGATATTAATTGTCTTATTGTAGAGCTATACACACAACTTAAAATATTTAAAATACATTTTGTTTTTACACTGAATAACTATATACCAAACAAATCAATGAAACTTTTTGGTTACTTTGGTTTCGTTTTGTTTCGATGTTTGATTTCATTTTATTGGCTTCGATTCAATCGATTTTTGGTTTGGTTCGGTTTCATTTCAATTTCGATTTCGTTTCGCACTTTACATGCAGGTACCCAATACCTAAGGTGTTTAACAACAGTGTTTGAAAACGCTGCACTTTATGATTATAAAATGCAACCTCTGCAATATGAAAGCAAGTATGAACAGGAGAATCATTGTTGATATGTCTGTTTTTTTAAACCTAATTAGTAAATTATAACTGCATGATATGCTGGACAATATAAGCTTAAATTCTTATAATACACTTCATGGATGTATTTCAAATAAACCAATGTACATAAGTACCATTATAACCTAAGCCCGACCAGTAATAAGAATATTGGTGATGTCAATACGATCAGGCTGTATCCTGTTTTACCAGTATCTATACCAACAGAACCAGTCCTGCAGGCTGCAACCTCACAACGTCAGGGGTCGCCAAAGTTTTTATTTTTCTGATTTTTGTAATGGGAAACAATAAAGTCTAAAATACAAATTTTCTAATTTCTATATATAGTTTTCTATACGGATTAATTAATACAGGGCACACATTACCACAATCCTGTGATACTGGCTGTATCCGCTCCCCTTCACTGTAAACGGAGGAAAACGCTCAGAAGACTCAGTTGCATCAGGAGGCGTTATTATTTTTAACAACAACACTGGAATTTTAAACAAAAAGCGTTTTTATTATCATATAACCTAAGAAAATAATATTAATATATAATAATTATAGAGTATATTTACTTTCACTGTAATTGCATATGTTAATGGCAGAAAAAGATTATTTTGATCTATTAAAACGATGAGTTCTCCCCCAAAATGGCAGCGCCCATGAAGAATTCTACATTACATGAAAATTTAAAGATAAGCACGTTTAACTTTGCAGAAAACGAAGAAAAGTTGAAATGGATATCAGATATGATTTGCATGAAACATTCGGTAAGAAGTTAGATTATTTTCATTTCGTCATCCCACCAGAATTTCTAACAATGGTCTCAGAGAGCTGCATAACGTTTGATCCTTACTGGCCAAAATAAAATAAATTATCGTGAAGTATGCAAGAATGCATTGAAATATGACAGGGTCACAAACTACATAATAAAATTTAACTGTTACCGGGTCTACATAATCATACAAAATTGATTATGTATCAATCATTACAATAAAAAGACCCAATCTATTATAACACACATCAGATTAACTAATTAATGTGTAATTTTTCTTCAATCTCATTTGAAAATTATAATGGTAGAGTTCTCATTGTGTGCCATGGGGCTGCTAGTTGACATATGTGGATATCATTTTTTTTTTTGTACAAAACGTTTTAATGCATTTATAATGTTGTATGTGGGAATGTACACAGTACTGATATTCAATGGATATCGTTTTGAGGAAAGTGAAATCTGAATGTACATGAAATAGAATTATAGCTGTCAGAGGGAAATCTTGTCAGTACATGTATATTGTAACGGGACTGTCTAGGGGTTAGTCCCGTACATAATCCGAGTTCAGAAGAATAAAAGAATAACAAGAATTTCAGTGTTTAAAGAATAAGATTCTATATTCTGTTGAAATAACAACCATGTAAAACAAATGTATGCAAAAGATATGAAGCAATATCATATAAAATCCAAGAATGGGTTAATTACTATTGTTGCATGTTGATAGAAATTTAGTCCTGATCCCCAAAATATGTCTAATCGATAATCAATAAAATGTCGACTCCTGCTGATTTAACAAATGCACATATTAAATGATAACAATAAATTCCGACCGGATACTGTAGACCCGGGTGCACCTAGGCTAACCTGCACAGGTTATAATCAAAGGGGAATAACTCCATACAACAAGTTAACACAAATAGGGGGAAATTAATAGGAATGAAATATGGACACATATAGACAAATAAATACACATAAGGCCACATAAAATTAATTTTTAGATTCTCATCCCCACCTGCCCTTCTAAAAATGTCCCGCCCCGATGCGTTTTATTTAGTTTTGAAAAAAAATTGTGTTGAAAAAAAAATTCGGGAAAAAAACAGGCTCGGTGTTAAAAAAATTTAAAACATTTTTAAATTAATGGCTGCCTAAACATGTGGATTACAGTTTGATTCCAGTCATGTTTGTTATCATAAGGATACAAATGTCTTCATACATTAACAGTTAAGTCAAAATAAAATGGAATTAAAAGATTACAAGTGGGTTTGTGTACTCATATTAGCATTAACAACTTAAAAGAATAGAGCAGTTGTTATTTCTAGAACATTAACAGTGAAAAAGGTGTTTTAAAAAAAATAAAATATTAAAAATGAAATCCGCCCACCCGCCCCATATATTTTACAAATCAGGATGAGAATTTAAATATTAATTTTATATGGCCTAATCAAATACACACAAAACCACCACACTATTTTCATGAGTCAAAACAAAAGTAAAACAATGGGATGATGAGTTGGGGTGGGTGGATCAATAGGAAAAAAGTACTTTGTTTGCTAAAGGGGAGTGGGACATCAAATTAAAGATAAGAAAACTCAACTAGATCTCATTTCTCCAATCATTCATGTACAGTATTAATTAACATGTGAATGTTGTAAAACCTTAGTTCATTTGAATGAACACTGATGGTGCTTCTTACTTAAGATATTGAAACATATTGCCATGATCACTACAAATAAATAATTCTGACATGCACAATCTTCTAGAGTAGATACAGTACCATTTTTTCTTATGTGCAATCGAAAAGCTGGTCAATTGCCAAAATTTGAGTTGCTGCAAATAAATATGTGTTTAAAGTACTTCGATGATGCAAATTACAGCACTTCTTCTTTTTATGATTATACTAGTTGAAATAGACAATGGCATTCTAACTTCATGGTCACACAACAATCCATCAAAGAAATAAATTTATTTGTAAATTGATCTGTTGACATGCTTTACATATTTGTCATTTTAGATTGGAGTAACCATGACCAATATGGACCAATTACCACCAAGCATCTCAGAGGCATGTATGGATGAAACATCTTTCATTGTGTACAGTCTTCCAGTTTATGAACTTATTAATTCTGATCTCCTTGGAGCTTTCCAAAAGAAAGGTATGTCAAATGTGTACATTTTGATTGTCTATGAATAAATCAGGTTGGTAAACATGGTAAATATTGTATTCAGTCATATTTTAAAGGGACTTGGACACGTACGATTTGAGATCAATTTTTTCAAAATTTATTTTTTCATTTTTAATATCTAGAATGGTCAATATGGATGTTTTTAATGCTCTGTCAAAATTTGAAAGTCAAATATCGAGTTACAAGCGAGTTACAGGGGGTTAAAATTCTTTGTTTTGTAAACAAAGCTCGAGTCCTGTTATTGTTTACATATGTCTTGAATTGGTAAAAGTTTCAATCTAATGTTGCATTTTGTTGTTGATAAACTTATTTATGAACAAATTGAATAAGTTTATCTTGTTTCCACAAGTTATTTTGTCAAAGAAATGATAATTTCTTTACTTCACATTATTTGTAAACAAATATAAGACTCGAACTTTGTTTACATAACAACGACTTCTTTCCTCTGTATCTCGCTTGTAACACGACTTCTAATATTCAAATTTTGGTAAATTATTCAAAATACACAAATAAACTATTTAATACATAACAAATCAAAAATAAAATTTTCATCTGAAATCGTGTCTAGGTCCCTTTAAAGGATAAATTAATGTTTTGAAAGAGCTACACACATAATAATGTGCCAATCTTAGTTAGCTAGATCATACATGTACATGCCTCCTTATTTAGATATATCATTTTGACATATATAAATACAGAAGTGTGAATTTTAAATATCAATTTAAAAAAAAATAATTATCTGGTAGATTGATGCTTTCATGTACATGTATAAATACATGTATAATTCACTAAAAAAATCTAGAATTTTTCATATTATAGATGAACATTTTAATATAAAATAATGTCAAAGTACATAAAGAGAACCTTTTTGTAGCAATTAATTTGTCTCAAACTTATTACATACCATACTTTGTATTATTTATATTACAGGGTCCCTTTGTATGCTTTCAGTTGGAACAAAACTAGAAGTGAATGACTGTGTTGCAATTTTACCCACAGGTAATTGTAGTATAGAATGAGACACAATGATTTCAGTGATATTAGACACCATTGAGATTATACAGTCTAGTTAATTAATGTGCCAGATATAGAGGTTCAGAGTATCTTCAGATTTCTATAAATTACATTTATTGCATAATGAAACACAATCCGTCAATCACCAATTTGTTTTATATTTTATGATGTTGAAGTGGTGAAAATACATGTAACTTTTAAATACATGTATATACATGTACAGTCAAACCTCGTTATCTTGAACTACATTGGACTGGTTAAAAACTTTGAGTTATCTAAGTATTTGAGATATCAAGGGTAAATTACTTAAAGTATATGTGGTTGGGACTTACAATCCACTTCGACATAGCCATTGTATTCAAGATATCGGTGTTCGAGATACCGAAGCTCAACTGTATATTGTCAGGCTGTTAGATATAACAAAAATATTATGTTACACTGTGTGTCATCTTGTGAGATTCACAATATGAATTTATTGCATGATGGTGAGGGAGATGTGAAAATTTATTCCCTTACGAAAATCAAATTTACTTAGAGCTAAAATCTTCAAGTCTCCCTCACCATCACGCAATAAAATGCTTATTGTACATGTAATTAGGATGGGAGAAATAATGACTTACCAGACAGGTAAATAATCCAGGTCCCTCTGAATCTCTAGTCAGGTGCACTACCAACTAAGCTATCTGGCGCTGGTGATCAAACTTGTCTGACCATCACATTCCTCCCCCATTAAATGATCTACATTTTCAAAGATCAACATCCCAGGTTCTTTCCCCTGGAAGGAGTAAATTTGTCAGTTCCTAGGGTTGGTCATGGCACCAAATGTAATGGGATAGAAAAAATAATGAATTGGATTTTTTTTAACATTTGGAAACTACCAGTATATGAAATCTTTTAAAATAATAGTTTGTTGTTTGTGAATTCTCAAATTTTAAATATTGTAATTGTGGAATTAAGTACTCTTGTACAATAATGAATCTATGGTGCATGTATGCCCTGATTTTCCCTTATGTATGGTTTTGTGTTTTTTTTTCAAACATTATATACCTAATTACCTACATACTGATTCTGTGATCAACTTTTGTAGGGCATTTAATTCTTCATCTTACAAAAGATTCATATACCAGACTTGGTTTAGATGGAAAACCATCTCATTTTAACAAATATGGAGGAGAAAAATATGGTATGTATCTGTTAAATCATATATAAGGTCAAAAATGTATTAACATGACATGCAAGCACTATCTGTTACAATATATAATTTCATACATTTGAAATATGATCTGAAAGAAAAGTTGTCTTGAAAAAGATTTTTGTTTCAAGAATCAATTTTTTATTTATTAGGTCCCTTGAGTTACAAAGATGACCAATTGCCATAGGTTGTTGTGCGTTGTCCATCAACAATTTTACATTTTTAACTTCTTAAAAACTACAAGGCCAAATGTTACCATTATTGGTTTTAAGCATCTCTAGGATAAGAGGAATATAAATTGTGAAATTCATTACCATAGCACCCCCAAAACTAACTGCATGGTTATGATGTTCATGAAGCCCTCAACCAAATTTGTGAAATTCGTTGTAAATCTATTTTAAGGGCTATGGCACTCAGGTGACTGTCCGGGCCTGTAAGCCTCTTGTATTTTAGTGTTTTTATATTACTAAATCATGCTTCTGTATTTGCATGATTGGTACAATAAAGATAGAAAAATTAAGTGAAACAGTACAATAAAAATACATGTATATATGAACATTAATTCAATAGATGTCATGTAGTAGTAACACCTTTATTGGATTGTCTGCAGTTATTTTGGTATCATTTAATTCTGGTTGTAACAAGCAACATGATTGGCTAAACAAAGTTTATATTGTTTAACTTATGTTGCCTGGGTCACAAAAAAACATATACCCAAAATAATCAATCACCGTGACATTACATTTGAAATTTGTACATATTTGATGAATTTTCTGAACTTGATTGTAGCAAATCAAATAATAAGGATTGAAATAAATCATATTTACATAGTAATGTACCCCGGTACATGTTTTTCAGTGGTCGATATTGATGTTAGTTCACCTGTCTTTGCACCTGGGAAGAAAAACTACGAGCGAATCAAGCAATGCCTGCTGGGTTCCAGTATATGTTGTGACTTCTTGGTGTCTTGGAGCCCACAAGGTACCACATTATGTTTAACGTCTTTTACCAGTATTTTAGTCTTTTACTAGTAAAATGCTTCTCAGAATGATTTAGAATATGTCACAAATTTTTATAGTATATACTGTAAACATTGATGTTTTGCAGAGCAAAATTTGGTGAAAAAAACTTTTATACTCTTGGAAAACATTTCCATATTTACAGTATTTCATACAAGTTTACAGGAACATGTTGCACCTAAATGCATGTACATTTATCTAGTATATGTTCACAATTAAAAAAAATACATTAATTTTACATGCTCTCTTTTCGTTGGAAAAGTACCAGTACTGCTGCATGAATTCAGCATTCAGAATTAATTTAAATCTTGCTGGTTAATTTTATTTTCAGATGATAAGTTGTGTCCAACCTCCATTCATAGGTATTTCTGCTTAAAGGGATTTGGTTGTGTGCATGTTCCCCTGACTGCAAAATCTCACAAATATACAAATGTACCAATTCCTGACCTGCAGCACCAGGATGCTGAACTTAACAACCAGGAGGAACTCTATGATTGGTTGGGAGGGGTAGCCAATCAGATTTTGTGGTAATAATGATTTGCTAATGATAATGATATTGAACCCCCCCATAAAATATTGAACCCCGGGTTCAAAATATTATGGCCGCGATATTTTGAACCCCCCTCTAATTTTCATTGCCATTGGAGAGGGGGTTCAAAATATTATGGCCGCGATATATTGAACCCCCAACCTATTTCCAATTCCCTTTGGAGAGGGGGTTCAAAATATTATGGCCGCGATATTTTGAACCCCCCTCTAATTTCCAATTCCCATTGGAGAGGGGGTTCAAAATATTATGGCCGCGATATATTGAACCCCCAACCTATTTCCAATTCCCTTTGGAGAGGGGGTTCAAAATATTATGGCCGCGATATTTTGAACCCCCCTCTAATTTTCATTGCTATTGGAGAGGGGGTTCAAAATATTATGGCCGCGATATATTGAACCCCCATCCTATTTCCAATTCCCTTTGGAGAGGGGGTTCAAAATATGGCCGCGATATTTTGAACCCCCCTCTAATTTCCAATTTCCATTGGAGAGGGGGTTCAAAATATTATGGCCGCGATATATTGAACCCCCAACATATTTCCAATTCCCTTTGGAGAGGGGGTTCAAAATATTATGGCCGCGATATTTTGAACCCCCCTCTAATTTCCAATTCCCATTGGAGAGGGGGTTCAAAATATTATGGCCGCGATATATTGAACCCCCATCCTATTTCCAATTCCCTTTGGAGAGGGGGTTCAAAATATGGCCGTGATATTTTGAACCCCCCTCTAATTTCCAATTTCCATTGGAGAGGGGGTTCAAAATATTATGGCCGCGATATATTGAACCCCCAACATATTTCCAATTCCCTTTGGAGAGGGGGTTCAAAATATTATGGCCGCGATATTTTGAACCCCCCTCTAATTTCCAATTCCCATTGGAGAGGGGGTTCAAAATATTATGGCCGCGATATATTGAACCCCCCAACATATTTCCAATTCCCTTTGAATAGGGGGTTCAAAATATTATGGCCGCGATATATTGAACCCCCAACATATTTCCAATTCCCTTTGAATAGGGGGTTCAAAATATTATGGCCGCGATATTTTGAACCCCCCTCTAATTTTCATTGCTATTGGA
The DNA here is from genome assembly GCA_020458035.1 of Magallana ariakensis. NCBI lineage: Eukaryota > Metazoa > Mollusca > Bivalvia > Ostreida > Ostreidae > Magallana > Magallana ariakensis. Next base: position 47,741,548 of record CM035814.1, on the reverse strand, counting down.
GAGGGGGTTCAAAATATAATGGCCGCGATATATTGAACCCCCAACCTATTTCCAATTCCCTTTGGAGAGGGGGTTCAAAATATTATGGCCGCGATATATTGACAATAACCCCCAACCTATTTCCAATTCCCTTTGGAGAGGGGGTTCAAAATATTATGGCAGCTATATTTTGAACCCCCCTCTAATTTTCATTGCTATTGGAGAGGGGGTTCAAAATATTATGGCCGCGATATATTGAACCCCCATCCTATTTCCAATTCCCTTTGGAGAGGGGGTTCAAAATATTATGGCCGCGATATATTGAACCCCCAACATATTTCCAATTCCCTTTGGAGAGGGGGTTCAAAATATTATGGCCGCGATATTTTGAACCCCCCTCTAATTTCCAATTCCCATTGGAGAGGGGGTTCAAAATATTATGGCCGCGATATATTGAACCCCCATCCTATTTCCAATTCCCTTTGGAGAGGGGGTTCAAAATATTATGGCCGCGATATTTTGAACCCCCCTCTAATTTTCATTGCTATTGGAGAGGGGGTTCAAAATATTATGGCCGCGATATATTGAACTCCCATCCTATTTCCAATTCCCTTTGGAGAGGGGGTTCAAAATATTATGGCCGCGATATTTTGAACCCCCCTCTAATTTTCATTGCTATTGGAGAGGGGGTTCAAAATATTATGGCCGTGACATATTGAACCCCCAACATATTTCCAATTCCCTTTGGAGAGGGGGTTCAAAATATTATGGCCGCGATATTTTGAACCCCCCTCTAATTTCCAATTCCCATTGGAGAGGGGGTTCAAAATATTATGGCCGCGATATATTGAACCCCCAACATATTTCCAATTCCCTTTGGAGAGGGGGTTCAAAATATTATGGCCGCGATATTTTGAACCTCCCTCTAATTTTCATTGCTATTGGAGAGGGGGTTCAAAATATTATGGCCGCGACATATTGAACCCCCAACCTATTTCCAATTCCCTTTGGAGAGGTGGTTCAAAATATTATGGCCGTGATATTTTGAACCCCCCTCTAATTTTCATTGCTATTGGAGAGGGAGTTCAAAATACTATGGCCGCGATATTTTGAACCCCCCTCTAATTTCCAATTCCCATTGGAGAGGGGGTTCAAAATATTATGGCCGCGATATATTGAACCCCCAACATATTTCCAATTCCCTTTGGAGAGGGGGTTCAAAATATTATGGCCGCGATATTTTGAACCCCCCTCTAATTTTCATTGCCATTGGAGAGGGGGTTCAAAATATTATAACCGCGATATATTGAACCCCCAACCAATTTCCAATTCCCTTTGGAGAGGGGGTTCAAAATATTATGGCCGGGATATTTTGAACCCCCCTCTAATTTCCAATTTCCTTTGGAGAGGGGGTTCAAAATATTATGGCCGCGATATTTTGAACCCCCTCTCCAATGGGAATTGAAAATTAGAGGGGGGTTCAAAATATCGCAGCCATAATATTTTGAACTCCCTCTCCAATAGCATTGAAAATTAGAGGGGGGTTCAAAATATCGCAGCCATAATATTTTGAACCCCCTTTCCAATAGCATTAAAAATTAGAGGGGGGGATCAAAATATCGCAGCCATAATATATTGAACCCCCTCTCCAATAGCATTGAAAATTAGAGGGGGGTTCAAAATATCGCAGCCATAATATTTTGAACTCCCTCTCCAATGGGAATTTGAAATTGGAGGGGGGTTCAATATATCGCAGCCATAATATTTTGAACCCCCTTTCCAATAGCATTGAAAATTAGAGGGGGGTTCAAAATATCGCGGCCATAATATTTTGAATCCCCTCTCCAATGGGAATTTGAAATTGGAGGGGGGTTCAAAATATCGCAGCCATAATATTTTGAACCCCCTCTCCAAAAGCAATGTAAATTAGAGGAGGGTTCAAAATATCGCGGCCATAATATATTGAACCCCCTCTCCAATAGCATTAAAAATTAGAGGGGGGTTCAAAATATCGCAGCCATAATATATTGAACCCCCTCTCCAATAGCATAAAAAATTAGAGGGGGGTTCAAAATATCGCAGCCATAATATTTTGAACCCCCTTTCCAATGGGAATTGGAAATAGGAGGGGGGGGGGGTCAAAATATCGCAGCCATAATATTTTGAACCCCCTATCCAATGGGAATTGGAAATAGGAGGGGGGGTCAAAATATCGCAGCCATAATATTTTGAACCCCCTCTCCAATGGGAATTGGAAATAGGAGAGGGGGGTTCAAAATATTGCAGCCATAATATATTGAACCCCCTCTCAAATAGCATTGAAAATTAGAGGGGGGTTCAATATATCGCAGCTATAAAATATTGAACCCCCTCTCCAATAGCATTGAAAATTAGAGGGGGGTTCAAAATATCGCAGCCATAATATTTTGAACCCCCTCTCCAATGGGAATTTGAAATTGGAGGGGGGTTCAATATATCGCAGCCATAATATTTTGAACCCCCCCCCTCCAATAGCAATGAAAATAAGAGGGGGGTTCAAAATATCGCAGCCATAATATTTTGAATCCCCTCTCCAATGGGAATTGAAAATTGGAGGGGGGTTCAAAATATCGCGGCCATAATATTTTGAACCCCCTCTCCAAAAGTAATGAAAATAAGAGGGGGGTTCAAAATATCGCAGCCATAATATATTGAACCCCCTCTCCAATAGCATTAAAAATTAGAGGGGGGTTCAAAATATCGCAGCCATAATATGTTGAACCCCCTCTCCAATAGCATTAAAAATTAGAGAGGGGTTCAAAATATCGCAGCCATAATATTTTGAACCCCCTTTCCAATGGGAATTGGAAATAGGAGGGGGGGGGTCAAAATATCGCAGCCATAATATTTTGAACCCCCTTTCCAATGGGAATTGGAAATAGGAGGGGGGGTCAAAATATCGCAGCCATAATATTTTGAACCCCCTCTCCAATGGGAATTGGAAATAGGAGAGGGGGGTTCAAACTATCGCAGCCAAAATATATTGAACCCCCTCTCCAATAGCATTGAAAATTAGAGGGGGGTTCAAAATATCGCGTCCATAATATTTTGAACCCCCTCTCCAAAAGCAATAAAATTTAGAGGGGGGGGGGTCAAAATATCGCAGCCATAATATTTTGAACCCCCTCTCCAATGGGAATTGGAAATAGGAGAGGGGGGTTCAAAATATCGCAGCCATAATATATTGAACCCCCTCTCCAATAGCATTGAAAATTAGAGGGGGGTTCAAAATATCGCAGCCATAATATTTTGAACCCCCTCTCCAATAGCATTAAAAATTAGAGGGGGGTTCAAAATATCGCAGCCATAATATATTGAACCCCCTCTCCAATAGCATTAAAAATTAGAGGGGGGGATCAAAATATCACAGCCATAATATTTTCAACCCCCTCTCCAATAGCATTGAAAATTAGAGGGGGTTTCAAAATATCGCAACCATAATATTTTGAACCCCCTCTCCAATGGGAATTTGAAATTGGAGGGGGGTTCAATATATCGCAGCCATAATATATTGAACCCCCTCTCCAATAGCATTGAAAATTAGAGGGAGGTTCAAAATATCGCAGCCATAATATTTTGAACCCCCTCTCCAATGGGAATTTGAAATTGGAGGGGGGTTCAATATATCGCAGCCATAATATTTTGAACCCCCTCTCCAATAGCAATGAAAATAAGAGGGGGGTTCAAAATATCGCAGCCATAATAATTTGAACCCCCTCTCCAATGGGAATTGAAAATTGGAGGGGGGTTCAAAATATCGCAGCCATAATATTTTGAACCCCCTCTCCAATAGCAATAAAAATTAGAGGGGGGGATCAAAATATCGCAGCCATAATGTATCAACCCCCTCTCCAATAGCATTGAAAATTAGAGGGGGTTTCAAAATATCGCAACCATAATATTTTGAACCCCCTCTCCAATGGGAATTTGAAATTGGAGGGGGGTTCAATATATCACAGCCATAATATATTGAACCCCCTCTCCAATAGCATTGAAAATTAGAGGGGGGTTCAAAATATCGCAGCCATAATATTTTGAACCCCCTCTCCAATGGGAATTTGAAATTGGAGGGGGGTTCAATATATCGCAGCCATAATATTTTGAACCCCCCCCCCTCCAATAGCAATGAAAATAAGAGGGGGGTTCAAAATATCGCAGCCATAATATTTTGAATCCCCTCTCCAATGGGAATTGAAAATTGGAGGGGGGTTCAAAATATCGCGGCCATAATATTTTGAACCCCCTCTCCAAAAGCAATGAAAATAAGAGGGGGGTTCAACATATCGCAGCCATAATATATTGAACCCCCTCTCCAATAGCATTAAAAATTAGAGGGGGGTTCAAAATATCGTAGCCATAATATATTGAACCCCCTCTCCAATAGCATTAAAAATTAGAGAGGGGTTCAAAATATCGCAGCCATAATATTTTGAACCCACTTTCCAATGGGAATTGGAAATAGGAGGGGGGGGTTCAAAATATCGCAGCCATAATATTTTGAACCCCCTTTCCAATGGGAATTGGAAATAGGAGGGGGGGTCAAAATATCGCAGCCATAATATTTTGAACCCCCTCTCCAATGGGAATTGGAAATAGGAGAGGGGGGTTCAAACTATCGCAGCCAAAATATATTGAACCCCCTCTCCAATAGCATTGAAAATTAGAGGGGGGTTCAAAATATCGCGTCCATAATATTTTGAACCCCCTCTCCAAAAGCAATAAAATTTAGAGGGGGGGGGGTTCAAAATATCGCAGCCATAATATTTTGAACCCCCTCTCCAATGGGAATTGGAAATAGGAGAGGGGGGTTCAAAATATCGCAGCCATAATATATTGAACCCCCTCTCCAATGGCATTGAAAATTAGAGGGGGGTTCAAAATATCGCAGCCATAATATTTTGAACCCCCTCTCCAATAGCATTAAAAATTAGAGGGGGGTTCAAAATATCGCAGCCATAATATATTGAACCCCCTCTCCAATAGCATTAAAAATTAGAGGGGGGGGATCAAAATATCGCAGCCATAATATTTTGAACCCCCTCTCCAATAGCATTGAAAATTAGAGGGGGTTTCAAAATATCGCAACCATAATATTTTGAACCCCCTCTCCAATGGGAATTTAAAATTGGAGGGGGGTTCAATATATCGCAGCCATAATATATTGAACCCCCTCTCCAATAGCATTGAAAATTAGAGGGGGGTTCAAAATATCGCAGCCATAATATTTTGAACCCCCTCTCCAATGGGAATTTGAAATTGGAGGGGGGTTCAATATATCGCAGCCATAATATTTTGAACCCCCTCTCCAATAGCAATGAAAATAAGAGGGGGGTTCAAAATATCGCAGCCATAATAATTTGAACCCCCTCTCCAATGGGAATTCAAAATTGGAGGGGGGTTCAAAATATCGCAGCCATAATATTTTGAACCCCCTCTCCAATAGCAATAAAAATTAGAGGGGGGGATCAAAATATCGCAGCCATAATATATCAACCCCCTCTCCAATAGCATTGAAAATTAGAGGGGGTTTCAAAATATCGCAACCATAATATTTTGAACCCCCTCTCCAATGGGAATTTGAAATTGGAGGGGGGTTCAATATATCACAGCCATAATATATTGAACCCCCTCTCCAATAGCATTGAAAATTAGAGGGGGGTTCAAAATATCGCAGCCATAATAATTTGAACCCCCTCTCCAATGGGAATTGAAAATTGGAGGGGGGTTCAAAATATCGCGGCCATAATATTTTGAACCCCCTCTCCAAAAGCAATGTAAATTAGAGGAGGGTTCAAAATATCGCAGCCATAATATATTGAACCCCCTCTCCAATAGCCTTAAAAATTAGAGGGGGGTTCAAAATATCGCAGCCATAATATATTGAACCCCCTCTTTAATAGCATTAAAAATTAGAGGGGGGTTCAAAATATCGCAGCCATAATATTTTGAACCCCTCTTCAAATGGGAATTGGAAATAGGAGAGGGGGGTCAAAATATCGCAGCCATAATATTTTGGAACCCCCTTTCCAATGGGAATTGGAAATAGGAGGGGGGTCAAAATATCGCAGCCATAATATTTTGAACCCCCTCTCCAATGGGAATTGGAAATTGGAGGGGGGTTCAAAATATCGCAGCCATAATATATTGAACCCCCTCTCCAATAGCATTGAAAATCAGAGGGGGATTCAAAATATCGCAGCCATAATATTTTGAACCCCCTCTCCAATAGCAATAAAATTTAGAGGGGGGGTTCAAAATATCGCAGCCATAATATATTGAACCCAGGGTTCAATATTTTATAGGGGGGTTCAATATTTCGCAGCGATATATTGAACCCGGGTTCATAATATCGCATAATATATTGAACCCGGGTTCAATATTTCGCGGTATCAAAATATTATATGACACCGGTACATATGCCTGAGTGACTTGGAGGAACTTGTTATCCGTGTATTGTCTGTATTGACCGGTATGCATAGTTCAGCATTTTTTAACATGTTCAGCTTCTTACTATAAACTTATCTCCATATACATATTGGATAAAAACACCTGATGCAATTTTAATAAAAATCCTCTCTACTTATTTGCATCAGTCAAACTGACAACTGATGACTTCAAATCTAGTCTTCATGTAGAACACAAGCCGAAAAAAATGCAGAAATTGCCATAGCATTACTTATCAATGGTTGACTTATTAATAATGTTGATCATCACAAAGTGTACTTCCTTTAATTCAGGTCCAGAGAGTCTGATGAAGAGTACAGCCCCTTGAGTGACTACTCTGGTCCAACAAAATTAGGTCACTGTGCTCACAAACAAGTCTTTGGCTTCTTCTCCAGCATCACCCTCCAAAGTCTTATCAAAGAAGTCAGGTAAGCAACAGTTTGAAATTATATGTGATTTGTCACCTTGTTCATAGTGACATACATGTACATGTACTTAATTTATTCATCCAGGTCTCATTGCACCATATTGGTACATGAACATTTCAGAGATTTCTTAAAAGAGGCTTATCATCATCATTGTTTTTTTCTCTTACAGACAGCTCTGTAAATCATGCAACACCTGGGGCTGTGTTACAGTTCATGGTTTTTCTGATTCTGTGACCTCCATAGGAAAAGCCGAGAAGAATTTCCACAAACTGTGTGCAGACAGTGTTACCTTGGTTGTATCACCAAATAATAGATGCTGGTTATTTACTGATACATGAACTCCTACAAACGTTTATACGTTGTGTTTTTATATCACTTTATCATTAATACCACTACTGTTTCCTTGTTTATATTAAAATTCATCAAACATAGAACAAAGTCTTCAAAATAAATTTCACAAACTCGCAAGCCAATAGCAGATGTTATTAAATCAATATTTTGAAATATTTTTCATATTTGTAGGCAAAATAATGGCTTAATATTATGTAAAAGTTAATTTCAATCCATTATCTAAGAAAATAACCTAAATCATACCCACCAATCACTCATAGCATAAAAAAATTGAAGTACAGAGGATTTTGATAATTTAGAAACCTACTTTTGAATACATTTGAATTAAATTTGCGTGATTTTTGTGCAATTTAGCCTTCTATCATTGCAAAATGTGTAACTTGTGTTTCTTTCATATTAAAGACCTGAAATTTGGTCACAACTATCCCTAGTGTTTAGACTTTATTCCCAATAAATTTCAAGGTCATATTAAAAAGTCAAAGGTCAAATATGATGATGTCATCTAGGATTTTATTTAATTTTTACCTCTGTCAAATATACTTAAACCTCAATTAATCTAAAACCAATGGTCAAATTTTCATTATTTTGATATATTTTAATTACAGGGTCATGGCAATCATACTGTTAAATTTTAATTAAATTTGAATTATACAATTTTTTAGAGACTCATAAGTCATGCAAATCATCGTCTTAAAAGAGAATTCACAGGCGCTAGTCTTAGAATATATTACATCAGAAGTTACCTTAAATTGCCAGTAATAATTTATTTTATTGTCTTTAAGTAACAAAAAGATCTCCTGAATAAAAGGGAACACAGACATTTGTAATATCTTGAAAAGTAACTTATTGGCATAGCAAATCATAACGATCACTATTTTATTTTACTCTCCACTCAAAGGAGGTTAAATAAGTAGGTTTGGGGTGATGTGGGCAAAAATTGCCAGGTCAGATTTTTTTCAAATTTGAAATATTTATAGATTTTATTCAAAAGAACAAATTATTAAATTTTAAAAAAAAAATTGAATGATAGGATAAAATAAGCTTATCTGTTTTGTACTACCTTAATTCCTAAGATGTAAAAGTGAATTCATAAAAAAACTATCAACTTTTAAAAAATTGACAGTCCACAAAAATTTACCCCCACGAGTTTCAACAAAATTCCACTCGATTCACAAAACGTTGTTATTTTTTAAAGCTGATCACTACATGTTGACCATAAGTTCCTATCACGAAGGTACACTCAAATGCCAAAAGTATGTAAAAATTTTTATTTTCACTGTGTATATTTCATTGAAAACCAACATTTTTCAAAGAATCATTAAACTAACCCATGGACCGAATTTTAAAAGACTTACAGTAGATTGAAAAATTCAGAAATTTCGCTAGCTTTGTTTTTGCCCATCATAGTTAAATATTTTTTCCAACCTCCAGTTCCTGAGATTTGATATTCACAATCCGAAGGAAGATTTTTTGGCTTGTATATTGCAAAGATGTATATAGTAAAATTCTAAAAATATCTTTGTGTTGTTTGAAATATCAAGTTTTACAAGAGTTGTCAATAAACTGTTTCAATGTATGTCAAAAAATGCAAATTGAATTTACTTTAATCAATATAAATTTCTTCAAAATCTGATAAAAAATAACAACAGAAAACCGTTTTAAAATAAGTTGTTTTAGGGAAAAAGAAAAAATTGACATACTTTTGGCATTTATATTTTTATATTTTCCTGCATGCTTATATCTGAGATAAAAAGAATGGCGTATGCTTTTTATCAGTACATGTATTGTTCAGCACTTAAAAAAATTTGAAATTTATTTTTACGTTTATAGTATATTTTATTTCAATGAAAAAAAAATTGCACAACAACTTCCAGAAATGTTTTCATAAGTTGTAAGATGTTCCCTTTAAATATAAGAGCACTCTTCTGGTAAAAAAAAAGGTGTAACACAACACCACACATTGATAAAACTCTACAGTATCCGTGTATTCAACATGTGTACATGTATAATAATAATAAATAAGATTATAAATGTACATGTACATATCATATCATAATAATTGGCAACATTTAAATAAAATTTCTATGAATTGTAAATAATACATACATACTGAACAGTTGATAGATGGAACAGGTTAATATAAAATACATTTTTTCACAAAACAAGGTAACATGTTGTGTTGAATATACATGTGTACATTGTGTCAAAATAAAAAATCACCATCTATGTACAGTATGCTTATAATGTAATATTGGCCAACTTGGATCAAACCAAAAACCTTGCAACATATCAAAAAACTTCATAAACAAATCAAAATGCTAGATTTCTTTAGCTCTGAGAGTAAAATAAGAGTGTTAATTTTAATAACACTCAATTTTACACTCAGAGACTGAATTAAATTCTAATTGAGAGAAATCATACTTTTCTTGCAAATAGTACATAAAGCCATATTATATAGTACTCATTTACTTTGTAATGAATGAATGCATGTATTTTATATCACTACTTTATCACTACTTACAAAAATCTATATTAATAGTATGGTAGGGTTTTGTGTAAAAAATTGTGTAAAATGATTTTTTCAGATGCATTCCTTTACATATGTTTGGCTAACAGCCTGTCTCTTGCATAAGGCATAAAATAACAAAGATCCCAGCACATCTTGCCAAAAAAACCCACAAAACAAAACCAAAGTGAATTCACATTTCAGTTAATGTTTCTGGGAAAAATGAGGTCACATCAACTGACTAAAATAAAACATGCATTGATCATGTATACATTTATATTTCTATGGGAGGGAGATAATCCTATTTCCTTGTATATATTAGAATTAAATAATTATGTACCTAAAAATCTATTTAAAAAGTCCTTTCTGTATGTACATGCAACTTGATGCTTTTTGTATTCTTTATGGCATTATTACAGTTTAGAACATTTAAGAAGAGAGCTGAAAAACATAAAATCACATAATGTTGCATACTAAAAACCCCCCAGAGCAATTCATATCACTTCTTAATATTTTTCAAGAATGTTGTCATCTTCAAAAAGAGTAATTTAAGAACTCTTTCAAAAATATAAACAAATGCAAGCAAAAACTCCACCGAAACAAAATTAAAGTCATCTTCAAAAATGAAAGGCGAGTCGCCATGCTTTATGAATGTATTCATAGTCATTTTTCATTCCAAGACTGATTTGTACATCGTATTTGAGACATTTTCTTGAAACAAGAACATAAAGTATACATACATACATACACACACACACACACACACACACACACACACACACACACACACACACACACACACACACACACATATATATATATATATATATATATATGTAACTGGTGGATATTCTTTATAACAACTTATGTGGTTCAATAAATACCGGTATTTGATCATAAAATGTCCACTGATTAAATGAAATTCACAGTTTTAAGGATATATAAGTTCATGGACAATGGTCAAGATACAGTACATGTATGCAAAAGTTATCAGATATTGTATTTTAAAGGTTTTCAATTTTGTGGATAGACTAAACAGCATACAAAAATTGGTGTTCAATGAATATTGATGAAACCACAGTATTAACAATTCAACAGGGAATATACATGTAGATTACCATAACAAAGCCATTCAGTTTGTCCACATTTATACAATAAATTATCAAACAATTTTGGTAAAAGTAAAGCACATACACCAGGTTTTTGATTTAATCAAAGCTGCCAAAACTTCCCACACTCCCAAAACTACTTAGGGAACTCCAGCTACCATGGTGACCTAGACCCCAGCCAAATGGTCCTCCAAATCCATGACCCATCATTCGTGATGCTCCGTAGCCTAAGGCAGCCCCTCCTATCACACCTGCAAAGAAAGTGTTCATTATTTTGAATTTTAGGATAAAACTTGCAAAAGAAAAAAGTTTTAAAATTAAGTGGTAATAATATTCAAAAGTGGCAATGATATTCAAAGAATGGCTCCTCATTACTTATATTTATATAATTTTCAATAAATGAATTAGTTATCCACCATTTAATATTAAATTATTGACATTAATATGTTATTTGCAATTCATATACATTTATTGATACAAAACCAGCATTGAGAAATTCTCATGATATTTTAGGACATCTGAACACTGAATTTTTAATTAAGAAGATGTAAATTTTTCACTTTTTTCACTAACAAAATACCGGTAAAGGAGTGTTTAATACAATTTAATTTAAAAAGTGAAAAAAAAAAAATGCAACCAACCTGCTGCCAGTTTGCCAGTGTTGCTCCCTAATATTCCTCCACTTTTACTCTTTTGTGGCTTCACAACATACTGTTGTTGGTATCCTGGTGCAGTATAGCCTATGATATATGATATAAATGTATATAAATGATATACCGGTACATGTATATGTACAGAATGTATATAAATAATGAAATAAAAGCAATCATTCCATTATTCATTGTTAAATCCACTCCTACCACAAATTTATTGTACATGCATGTTGAAATGGCCAGGTCATTGGATGTCAGAATCACGGAATTTGAAAAAATATTTCAATAAAATATTTTCTATTTATACATTTAGTTAATTTGTCCTTTATCACAAAAAAAATAAACCCCCAAAACAACTTGCAGGTAGACTCATTCTTAGATCACACAGAATAAAATTGATTAAAAACCTACATATTTCATTTGAATTAACATTGAAATTTCATAGATTAGTTAAAGCAGGATTTCTTTATACATGTATGCATATTACCGTATGGCTGCTGGTACTGCTGATGAGGGTATTGTTGATATTGCTGTTGTGGATATTGTTGATAAGGCTGTTGGGGGTACTGTTGGTATGGTTGCTGTGGGTACTGCTGATAAGCCTGCTGAGGGTAGGCTGCTGGTTGCTGGGGGTAGGCAGCGGGTTGCTGCTGGGGATATCCCTGGGGTGACATGTAAGGTTGGGGAGGGCCAGCTTGAGGAAACCCTCCAGGTTGTGTAGGATATGGCGCTGATCCACCTATGAAAGCATGTAAAAGCTGATAACTCTTGTCATTATAACGGAATATTGGGCAATAAAAAAGACACTTTTTTTTACACTATCATAGCATGAACGGTTGCACAAATTCTAAATTGGTAATACACTTGCAACAAGAAAATATTAAAAATAAATGTCTAATTGACACAATTCATAACCATGATAAATACTAGCATTAAACCCTCAAACTAACCTGATACACCATCAAAACCAATGCCCGGCCCTGAGGGAGCTGAGCTGTACGGGGGTGGTGCTGATGCAAGAGGGGCACTGGACACTGGGGGCATACTGCCTGAACTACTGGGGTGCATACCTCCCGCGGGCTGCTGCTGGGCAGGGGCTGGAAGCTGTTGAAACAAGTTTATGGATATACAGAACTGTGATGATAGGAACAATATTCTTTTTTGATAGAATATAAAACTGGATACTATAGATAACAATTCTTTCTGACAATGAATCTGTATGAATCTTTAGGAGTTGTGAATTACATGTAGTTCATAGTTCTGTATTTTATAATAGATCATTTACATTCAAATCTAGTCAATCTATAAAATAAAGTGACCACACAATATAATGTACATGTTTCTTAGAAACTAAATCCTAATAATTTTGTAATACATAAAGAAATACCTGGTACCTGTACCAGTAATGACTGTACTTATAACCAGAATTCATTTTTATTCAAAATTTCTGTTAGGTAAAAGATATGCATGTAATACAGGTATGTACATGAAATCGAGGATATCTACAATGTTAATATAAAAATGGTTTTACAATTACCAGTAAGTGATCTGAATTCTGCCAGGAATTGGATACTTACAACTTGACAAATTGCATTCATCCACTCACTGAAATAGTAAAACAGAATGCATGTATGATAACATGAGAATAGAATGTACTACATGTCTTTTAAGCTAAACATACATTTAATCAAAAACATGTATTTTTCCATAGCTTGATTAGCATACATTTATGTAGGTAAAGAGACTGAACAACTGATGATATTTTTCTGTAAAGTACAATAGATAAATTTCAGTCCAAATAAAAGATGTCATCTTCAAATCTGCAAATCAGTCCAAATATAAGATATCATCTGCAAATTATATTGGTAATTTGTTTGTTTCACCTACAAAACTTTTGTCATTATCAAAACTTTTGTCAAAATATAGCAAAATCAAAATGCCTATTATGTAACAAAAGTTTTAAGGTAAATGACCTGTCAAATGTTTGAAAAAAAAAAGAAGCTGCTTCACCCAATACTCATTGGATTAATACATTTACCAGCAAATAAATCTAAAAAAAAATCTACAAGAATCCCTTTTTTTGCTAGCTGTAGATCATTACCATTAATAAAACAACCAGATTAAAAACGCCAATGAATGGGCTTACTGTAGGTCGTTGGTGTCTCGACAGAGGAACCAGAAGACTTTAGCCTGACTGTTGTTCTTGTGAGGGATCGCCAGGACATGCTCATATGTTGACCCCCGGGGAAGATCAGGTCTGTTAGGAAAGCTGCTGGTGTAATCTCCGAAGGCAAATCTTTTACATACATCCTGAGAAACATATGAAAGCCATGAGAAGCTGCTATAGGGTTATAGCTTTACAGTATAAACTTTGTCAATTAGTAAAGTCCTGGGAACCTGTTGTTTTCTTCTCTACATGTAGGTAATTTGTTGTATTATTTAAAACCTATGTAGAGAACTAAAGTTTTCTGGATTGGAAATTAAAGTACATTCAAAAAATTATACAAAGTATATCAATATAATTCTGGTATATCTTCACTAGCCAAGGGTTTTCGGTCCACTCCGCTGCCCATAAACAGGGTTCTGGTAGTTCTAATCATTAAACCTTCAAAACTGCTCTAAAAAAGATGTCTAAGAGACACAATATCAATTCACATAATTTGTTAATAAATACCTTCAGTTGATTTAACAGACCATATCAACAAGGAATATTGTTAAGAATGTTACACTGTATCCATGAATCATTTAGTTCCGTATTAGTTAAATTCCAGTTTTTCTGTATAAATAAAGCTATATCTCCAATTTTTGAAATGTTAAAAAAAAATTGTCCCTGGCAGTTTCACTGGATATTTACTGCTATTAATTTATTTGTATTTAAAATCTTATCAATGTACCGTACTTAGGTAAACTCTACTATATGTATTCAATCATTGCTACCAATATTTGATTCACTTGCACAGCTAGTTCATCTTCAATCACTATATGCTAAAATTTTTTTAGTAGTGATCTATTTAGCAGATTTGAATCAATACTTATTTTCATTATTTGTAAAAATCACCAGTAGATTGCTATTTAAATGTAAAAAAAATTATGGGGAAAAAAACTTATTTTACCTTCATATGAATTTTTGCTTTAATTTCTAGATCTCCTTGTCGGTTATACATGCACAGGTCACTGTTGTCATACAAGACTACCCAAACATCCTTCCAGCCCCCAGAGAACATACTTTCTGAAAACCAAGAAAAATATCCATCATTGATAATTTAGGTAAAATGTAGGTGAAAATTATGAAAAGTCATATCATACTTGGAGCAAATTGGAGTAAAGTGTACTAGTTATTGATAAAAAATGTATCATAAATTAATTTAGAATGGATGGTCATAAATTAATTTAGAATAATACTCTCTAAAACTACTGTCAGTGACTTACTGCTGAAACGTTTTAGATATCCTGACTTCACTATTCTCAATGCCATGGTAAGTATATCTGAAAAAAAAATATCACCCATGAATATACAATGTATATTTGTTTACGAATTTCAAATAAGAATTGGTAAAAAAAAAATGTTTTATAAATTTAAACTCCCACCTTTCTGAAATAAAAATCATAAAAATATTAATCTCATGTAAAATATTGCCTGTATACTGTTTATGAAATGTAGTTTCCAACTCACTGAGTCGGTATGATATAGATTTATTGTTATAGTATAGACATGCATGTATTTACAATGCAGAAAGAATGGAAGATCTGTAACAAAAACACACAAATGCTAAGTTAGTGATGATGTGACCTTCACCTTGGTCAATTGACAATACACACCCTCACTGGGTCAGGGTCATGTACAACCTTGTGCCAAATGGGTCTCTGAATTTTTTTTTCTTTTTACTGTAATAACAGATCAATGGATAGGAGACAAGAGTGGGATGAACAGATGTGAATTAACAGACAGACATAAATAGATATCCCATTAAGTATATCCCCCCTTTTTAATATAATTACCGATATAATACCAGGTAGTTAGTCTCTTTGAGACAATTTGTCATTAAAATAAAGGTCTATAAAAATCTAAAGACATGGTAAATCCACCCCCCACCCCCATGTAGTCTGTACAAATTACTAAAACATTGTTAATTTTTTACTTCCCCAATATAACTTGAAAAGGAATGCTTTGTTACAAGGAAATTTTAAATACCACTGAAAATATTAATTAAACCAACAGTCAGATGAAAAAAAGCACACTGTCAGGAAAAAAACAGCAAAATAATACATATTACCATTGTTACATATTATTTCTTCCTGTCTGGCTTAATGTACTCTATTTTAATTTTGATTAAATGAATTTCTCATATATGAAAAATATAAGCACAACGACAACGCTTGGGCGAGGAGAAGATTCGGACTACCCATCCTATGACATACTGAAAATCCTGTCGTCAGATTCATACCCACAATTCCATGTAAATTGCAAATGGCTACCAATGTCATAATCTCGCAAGAACAGGTAAAATGTATTTTAAGAATGGCATGCAATTAAAGATGATGTATAACATTCTAACATTATTTTCTTGGCAAATTGTTCGGAGCATTGTTAATTTGACGGAAACTGTCGAGTGATAGCTGCTCTACTAACGTGACGTCACAATTGCCCAGACTGAGCAGGCATAGTGAATTAATAGATAGGTGGATCCAACTGTATACTTTTCTAATTAATCTGATAGTGATCGAAATTGTGATTGTTGTTAATGGCTTAATTCGCCCTCAAGACCGCCACACCGTAAAACATAAATGTTTAAACATGTATATTGGAGCATAAAATATTTTATTTTCATTCACGTTGATCAATCCATTCAGGCATTTGGTAAACCACACTTTAATTTATTATCATGACTTGTACCCTTGTATTTATAACTCAATTCATGCTGCGCTCGCCCGAACGTCGCATCGTAAACATATTATAGAAATTCTGTTGGTTAGAGTCTGCATGCAGTTCCAAAAAACAGTAATTTATTATTCTACCTATAGTCGATAAAGTGTTATGTTTATACATTTTGTAATGACCACTGATGACTGTTTACCTACCTCAATATTAAAATTGTTATAAAAATCACTGATTCAGTTGCAAATCGAAGTTACAATTAAATATAATTTAATTTCCTTTTTACCAATCTCTTTAAGGAAGGCCTATAAACACTAAACAGTTCTCAGAACAACAATCCGTGTGTTATGTCAAACTGAAACCCAATAATCAGTGACCATTGATTCTTGATTATGACAGGCTTTAACTTACTTTCACTCAAACGCAATGCTGACAATGTCTAGGGTTCCCACTGTATTTATCGCCGTTGGTTTTCGGCTTCCAATGCTCTCTCACCAATAGGCCCTAAAGCATTATATTTTAATCAAATCCAGTACAACTGAGAAAATTAACTACCGGTAACACAATAATACTATTTTATTTTTTAACCCGTTTTGTTTTATCAGCATTCATGAACTATGAAAAGATCTATGGGTCACAGTGGTCACCTGAGAATAATGTGCATGCATATTTAATGCATTCTTTTCAGAATTCTTCGGCTCAGAAAATTTTATGGTATTTTGTCTTTATGTTATATACATGTAACTTTAATTCCAGTGGCCCCGTTACCATGGTTACATATTTGGCTTATATGGCTTTCACCTGTTTGTCATTTTGAAACAATATATGATGTACTGTTTATAAAGTCTTTAAGTTCTGACTATTCCAGCAAAGAAAACATTATTTCGACCCCTGAAATGATGAAAACAACTAAGGAAAATATTTTTATCTGGTGTAAACTACTAAAGATTAGAAGCAGCCACTAAGTGTGCAGATGCTTTGACACAAGGGATGTGGGGGGGGGGGCATTTATTGATCAGCAGGATTAAAGGAGCCCCCCCAAGAGAATTAAGGATTGCCGAATAAACTAGTTAGAGGAAAAATGATTATAGCAGAAAACTTGTCTCAAGATTGAATAATGGTTTAATAACAAAATTTTAAGGAGTCTGAAGGAAGAAATTTTGTTATCCATGAATTTATTTAAAGGCACTTATATACTCCGAATTTCAACATGTCTGCAATAAGAACATGAAGTTTTTACTCTTCAGATGAGTTAACTTGGCAATAGATGCACCCAGTGTGCCATCAAAATAAAACTCTGTGTTTAGAAGACCCCCCCTTTCTCCAGTGATCCCTAGTGCTGCAGAAGATTAAGAAGGAAGATGGCAAAGAGACATTGAAATTTTGAATTAGATCCCAACACTCACAGAAGAGGGCTGTAAAATACATGCACCCTGGAATAAATTGGCCTAGAATTATCTGAAAGAAGGCTAGAAGCTGAAAATGTTTAACTAAAAATGTACAACTCACAACTTCTAATATTGTATAAGGTCATCCTATGTACCCTAACCAAATTAATAAGGGCTCTGGCAAACAGTTAAGTGATCTGCTTTAATTGACTAAAGCATCCATTCAATATTAAAAACCTGATAATCAAAACTTTGCATTTACTATAATTCTTTTATTACCGGTAATTACAGTTCAAATAAATGTAAATGGCACTATTATTGATCAATGGCACTTAATACAATCCATGCATTTTAAAAAATATTATGTTGATAAAAATCTACATTTACAAACACCTTTAACAAAATTACCAAAAGATTTCAAAGTCCATGAAATATTGCCAACCAAATCTTATAGCATTTATTTTCAATGATCTATATGTATTTTTAAAAATTATTGCACAAATACAAAAAATTGTTAAAGGTCACAACATTATACATAAACGGTTTATAATATTATAATTTTCCAACAAACATTCCATATTTTTCACAAATCAAACTATTTTACTATGAAACATTGTATATACTTTATCTATAGGTATCTGATATGGATTGTTCACAAAATTAGATTTTAGGCTCAATTAACACAACATCACCATTATTCATATCATTACTATGGTATAATAAATACAAAGTATGTATAAGTAAATAATGAAAATAAATAGATACAAAAAACTTCAAAATATATCTGATAAAAACAAAGTTAAAGACATTTACCAGGTAAGCAATATCACTGATACATTCTCACCTAAGCACATGTGCAGTAAAAAAATTTGTGCTCTACCTTCTTGTACCTATAGCCACAAGTTAAAGATAGGGGTAAACCAAAACAATCCAACCCTTCTGTATTTTCTCACAAAATTTTCTTGCTATGGAACTTTTCATCTTTGTTAGAACAGTTAATTTTTTTCTAGAACAATATTTCTTAACCGTAGTGCAGAAAAGAAAGGAATAAAAATTCTTGGTTTGAGGAGAAAATAAGTTCTCTTCATTTCAAAACAGATTGTTTATGTTTAAAAAAACTAACTTATAATTTAAAAATGGTGCAGATAAAAAGCATCCATGTATCACAGTACTGACCAACAATACAAAAAATGTTGTATCGGAGGTTAAGAGGTTCTAAATATACAAGACCACACTTATTGGTATACAATTCATATCCATTAATAAAATCAATTAAGAAATATCAAAAGGTAAAACAAATGCTATTCAACTTCAATCAAAACTTCCTATGCTACCAAAACTACCAGAGCTTCCAAAACTACTCATGGATCCCCAACTACCATGGCGACCGAGGCCCCATCCACCAAAGCCATGTCCAATCATTTTTGAGGCACCATATCCTAAGGCTGCACCTCCAAGTAAACCTGCAAAAATAATTCTTTAATCATAATCTAACAATGAAATGAATTATGTTTATACATGTATGTTGAAATGCATAAATCACAGAATGTTGCAAAATCTTAATATCTGATCAGGTGAGCTATAATATCAGACCTGCTGCAGCTTTTCCTTTATTGCTACTCAATATTCCTCCTCCCCCTCCTCCCCCTTTTCCTCCCAATAAATTTCCAAGTCCACCAAGTATTCCTTTTCCCTTGCGGTGTTCCTGCTGTGAGGCATAACCTACAAATCCATCAATAATTAAGATGAGTAATTTATAAATGCACATACATGTACAATTGGCAGCTCTATTTTAAAAATCAAAGTGTATCTGAGTAGACTAATTAAGTTGTTTAACAAAGACGATGACAAAATATACATTAACTTTACCATATGGTTGCTGTTGATACTGAGGCTGAAAGGGTTGCTGGTAGTACCCCTGTGGGGGAGGTCCTGGGGGGTAGTACCCCTGAGGGGGAGGTCCTTGGGGGTAGGGAGCAGGTCCTTGGTGTCCCCCTGTGTACAAAATTTATGTCTTAATATCTTAAGTTGTTTGGTCATTGTTGAATAATGGTTATGAACTTATGATTTCATAATAGCTTTTTATCTCCTTGTGGAATTTGTTGTACAAAGAACATAGCATCCTGGCTGTAAGAATGTGAGTGTTTAGTTCAGCATTCCAAAATCACCATTCAATCCACAGGGCTAGCTACACTAAAAGTTTGCCAGCTCTAAAAAAAATCTGCTGTCCTGATTTTACCTACAGGTATACTGATAAAGCTTATTTGCGACTTCAAGTATTTAATTAAGGGTGAATTTTACTGCTTGGCTATCATCTGAAATTTCATACATGCCTAACTGTAAAATAGACCATCTCAGGTGGTCATAAAGGCTGTGATTCTTAACCCTAGCCAGAGTACAAAGCCTTGTGGGCAATAAAAAAGAAAATTTCTTAAATCACTTATAATAAGGTCATTAAAGTTTGCTTTCTTCATCAATGAATATTGATATTATCAAGTCAATGTAACTTAGTATCCTTGTATACCACATTGCAACATGTTCGAAAGACATCATGGAATGCTCCCTTTGGTTGTGCATGTCTCGTGATGACTCTCAAAAGCTCATTACATTAATGTACCTCACGAAAATTTTTAAAAGGTTTTCAATGTTGATTAATATTCAAAACTTAAAATATTACTAACTCACCTGACACACCATCAAAACCAATGGCTCCCGGGGCAGGGGCACCTGGATTATAAGGAGGCGGGGCATAAGATGACTGTTGTGGCTGCTGTTGTGGACTAGGGGGAGGGGGTAGCTGCAATGAATATAAACTTTAAAAGTACTGACATACCTGTACCAAAATAAAATCTACCAAGATTATTTTCTATGTTTTCAGTTTGTACAGTGTTTTAAAAGGAATATTTTCATGAAGATATCAAGACATATACAATAAAAAAATGCTAATGTTCAGCAAGCTTGAAAATCCATTGAAAAGAGTAAGGGAACATGTAAATCATTTACAACAAAAAATCAAATTGTACTTACAGTTTTACAAATTGCATTCATCCATTCACTGTAAAATTAGATAAATAATGTTTAACAATAAATTGCACTTCAAAGTGTACAAAACCAATACAATAAAAAGATGCAAAGAATTTCATTGTTGATTTGCCTTGTTGATCTTGATTTACCCTGTAAGCAATACATGTACATGTATTACAAAAATAGTACCAGTTAAAGATCAGTTAAAAGCTGATTCACTTACTGTAATTCATTAGGGTCATGACAGAGCAGCCAGAAGACTTTACATTTGCTGTTATTTCTGGAGGGAATAGCTATCACACTGTCGTAAGTGTACCCCTCAGGGAGTTCAGGTTGGCCAGGGAAACTGTTGGTGAACTGTCCATAGGCAAACCTCTTACACACATCCTGAGGATAAACACTTTATAAATAGCCTGTGTTTTTATGACAAAATGTTTTCAATACACAGTTTTTTATGAGTCGTAATACATAAAGTGTACAATTTGTTTGTTATATTACCGGTGTAAATATATACAAGGTCAAAGGAATACATAATATAAACCTTTATAAAATCCCATATTTCTGTAACAGCTATAACAGCAATAAACATCAACAAAATATCATTTTAAAGCTGAACACCGCTCGTAAATAGGCACTGTCCGACATATTTCTCTTTCATCACTGTTGTCCCCACAACCCTTATATAAGGGGCAGACCTCTAAACAGTTCAAAGTACTTCGCTGTAGAGGTCTCACCTGTGTGGACGTTACATCTTGCCTCGCCATGTTACTTGGTCACGATGAAATTATCAAATTTTACGCACTTTTTTCAAGATAACAGAATACTAACATCAAATAAATTGGTCAATTCATTATTGACAAACAGAATATGCACATAGAATAAGAAATAATTAATGCATTAAATCCAAAGACGACGAAAGGAATACATGTTGGCCACGAGTTTCAGATGTGTAATCGGGTGTAACGAAATCGAAGGGTTTATATACCAGGTACCTGTGTGACGGTGCCTATTTACGAGCGGTGTTCAGCTTTAAGCAAAATATATAATATGGAAATTTTTTTTAACTGATCTGAAGATTAAATCATATGGCGTAATATTATATCTTAATCATAAAATCATCATTTTTGTTTAACAGTTATCTTAAGGTTTCTCCACCCTCGATGTTTTTATGGTTTAATCCGTGTAATATTTGTTTAAATTTGAAGATTAATATGTAAACATTCAAATTGAACTTAAATATTGGTATGTTGCAAATATTTTGTTCATGCTGTAGGAGCTAACACAGGTACACTATTATGGCAATTATAGCGACGACTGCTCTCCAATCCAACATCACACTTTTTTTTACTGATTTCTATATAATAAAGCAATTTTTTTAAAGAGATTAATCACAATTTTTTATTTTATTTATTTTAACATTTTAAGGCCATTTAAACTTCCCAGTATGAAAGCTATCACATTTACAGTGCATTTTAATACAATTTTCCAACCATGAATAAGTACAGTTTAGCAGCATAAACAGTCTATAACTTTTGAAATAATGGTTCAACTCACTGAAAATTGGTACATTTGTAATTCATTATATATCCTATCGAAATCTGCAAAGAAATGTTTACCTTGCCAGGTAAAAAAATATTAATTGTAGTCTCTGTCAAGTTTGCCTATGTAAGGTTTTATCAGTTTTTCATTGAATTCAGCGATTTCAACTCATACTACTCTCTATAAATTGTTACACATTAGTGTCATATCACTTAACATAGCTTTAAATGTGTTAAACACTAGTATAAATCTAGAAATATTGGCAAAACCATGCATCACATAACACTAATATTATACCCGATAACGGTAAAATATTCCGGAATGCTCACAATGACGTCACGCGACAATCGAAAGACCTTAATGCATTAAATACATTTTCCTGGAGAGTGTTTCTGCTAAAAGCCTCTTTGATGAAATGTGTATGAAGGGCATGTAATTACTTCTGAATTACCCTAAGGTGAATTCTGGCTTTGAGGTCTGAATCATGTTGATGTTTGTGTAGACATAAATCACTGTTGTCATACAGTACAACCCAGGTATCTCTCCATCCCCCATGAAACAAGCTGTCTGAAACAGAGCAGAAATTCATGTCAACATTAATTAATCAACCAAATACATGTCCATAATAAACAAGCCTTATCAACAGACATTTAATAAAAGGATAAGGCATCATTATTATACTGTCCAGATACAAGAAAGTATAAAGAACATGCCTGTCTAACAAATAAAAATATAAACATTTTAACCCCATGGAATCATCTCCTCTCCCTGAAAAATAACATAACAAAGAAACCACATATATCCCATTCCCTTAGACAATTTAGGACTGGTCCTAATACATGTAATATCTTTCATACTGATATGTAATAAAAACAATACTAATATATGTTTATGCATATATTGGACCTTTGCCAATTATTGTATTTGTGTTTGTATTGTAATTATCTCAGCAACAGACTTATGAATAATATTGATTTACAGGTATAAATCAATGGAAATACTTACTACTGTGACGTTTTAGGTATCCTGACTTCACTA
The DNA here is from genome assembly GCA_020458035.1 of Magallana ariakensis. NCBI lineage: Eukaryota > Metazoa > Mollusca > Bivalvia > Ostreida > Ostreidae > Magallana > Magallana ariakensis. The sequence continues at coordinate 47,718,174 of CM035814.1, read as the reverse complement.
CAGACATGTTGTAACAGACTCTAAAAGTAAAAATACAATATTGAGTGCATCATAATTAAATTAACAGATCATATTGCATTAATTTACATGAATAAGGATAAATATTTTCAACTATAGTTAAGCTTTTTTTTTTAATTTTACAAAGCAGTTTAACATTCAATTCAATATTTTTTACAGAGCTTAATTTTTCTTATTAGTGTTAAACAAAAAAATATTACCTTACAATCAGAGACATAAATAACAGAGATTGGCAACTCCGCCATTAGCGCGTTTTGTTGTTGAAAAATGGTACGGGACCAACCTTACTTTGAGAACTACATTTTAGTAACCAGAGATAATGATCTTAAACCAAAAGTATATGGTTTTAATGAAAAGTGTGCATAGGTTTTTAGACATTTTTGAAACAAAAAAATTGAAAAATAAGATTAATATATAGAAAACATATTGGCCAGCTATAAAACATCGGCGAAATCTCGGACGACAGGTAGCCAACTGCCTCCTAAAACTCCTCTTTTAATATTGTTTATATGACATATAAACTCATGAAAATATAATATTTTGAATGTTTTGGTAATAGGTTTTAGCTGTTTATATTTCGATATAATTGTTTATTAGAAAGATATACTGATTTAAACTGGGAACACTTTACAATAGGGACCGCGAGATTTCGATCAGTTGCCAATCTCTGTTATTTATGTTATTTATGTCTCTGCTTACAATTAACCTTTAAAAGAGTGATTGGGTGAAACTATTTATACCCTGGTATGTAATATGTAAATTTATATGATAAATTCAAGGATAAAAAAATCTCTCAAAATCTCTCAAAATCTCTCTCTCTCTCTCTAAATTCAAGGATAAACCCCCCCTGTCTGTCCATCTCTCTGTCCATCTCTCTGTCCATCTCTCTCTCTCTCTCTCTCTCTCTCTCTCAATAAACATTAGAGACATCACCTTGGCGCCAATGGCAAGATCTAATTCAAATGTTCAGTTGTCAAAGTCTAAGTAAATTTGGAAATAACTTTCCTCTTTCAATGAAACACAGCGTCTGATGTTTTATGATAATGTACAGAAAATGACAACGCAATAAAAACAAATACATGCGCAAATAAAGAAATATAATTAAATTATGATATCAATATATTACATATTCGTCTTTCTTGACTATTCTTTCTATTTAAGTTGGTAATATTAATCCAAAGTATAAACTTATATCTCTTTTTTCACTCACCTTAACTATCGTACGTCCTTCTAGCTATTTGCAGAAAGTTCGGGAAAATATCAAACCAGTTCAGGTACGAGTTATCTAGTTCCCTTGGAATGCTGGTCAACCCGGCACCTGGTAAACCCGGCACTTGGTGAACTCGGCACCGAGAATAGTGAATTCGGCATCCGGTAAACTCGGCACCTGGTAAACTCGGCATCTAGTTAACTCGGCATTTGTATATTATTCTTTTATCTCTTTGCTTCTAGACACATATTTTTGAAAAATTTGACAATATTTATTGTTACACAATGTATGACAATGTATACTGTTATCATGGAAATGTCTGTTTGTGAAGAAAGGTGAATTTTCAAAGTAACTTATTACGACCATTCCCTTGTATAGAGTTAACTCGTTCCATAAACGTTTATTCATTTGTTGACTTTTAATGCTATATGTAAATCTCGTAACGCTTTTACACATTTGCATACGAAACAACAGATAAAATATGTACTGTATAAGTAAAAATGACAGATTTAGATAACTAAAGACCTTATCTTATTCCGGAAAATTTCATAATATGCATAATTTGGTCCGAGTGTTAAAATAATAAAAGATGGCAGCCTCCTTGAGAATAATTCCTAGAGGCTGTGGAATTGGTGTAAAACATAATAGATTTTCGTATACAAAACTTAAAAACCATAATGTGTCTTATTTAAACTTCAGAAGGAATGCTTCAGTGATCGCCAATATACCAAAAAAAAGTTTCGATTACTGTTACAATCTTACAAGGTAAAAACACTTAACCTTTCATATGTTTACATGTTATTTAGGCTACTTGTCCAAGCATTGTATTTCATGTCTACTCATAACAGGTTTCAAGAGTAAAAATTATAAGTTTGAAAAAAGACTTCATATGATATGTTATGATTGATGCATTTTTATCAACATGACAAATGTTGGTTTATACAGTTCCCTAATCTCAGCCACAGGTGCTTGGGGAAGGGACCCCCCCCCCCCCCCCCCACATTCCCGAGTTATTTTTTTCATCATTCATTTTTTAAATAATATGTTGATGTATGCAACACTAAAAAATTCACAATTAACGCGAAATAAGCTATGTACAAAAAATGTGTATACCACTGGTATAAAAAGAGAAGAAGGTTGGCAACTTCAGCAGACGCCATCTTGTAAAAATCGACACCTCGCTAGGAAATCCCAACATTATTTAACTGAAAAGGACTGACCGGCTGGAAGTGATGGTCGCTGTATTTCCACAAGTTATTAAAAAATGAGGTGCAATGCTATTTTGTGACTTTTCAATAACTCCAGTCGTGTTATTTTCACATTTTACACCATCGAAATATCGTTTCAATTCTCAGTGAACGGAAGTCTTCATATCTGCATTATTTTAGTTGCAGGCAACTATTTTTAGTAAAATTTTACTGTTTTAGCAATCGTGATCCTCTGATCTTTTCATGTCTCCTTCTGGTTTTACCTTTTGCTAAAAATAGCTGCCTGTGACTAAACTAATGCAGAATGATGCAAAATTTTTCAGTCTCGACGAATCTCGCTGAGATTAACAGTTCCCATATTTGCCATATTTGCTTAAGTTGCATGTTATTAAGCAGAAGTTGCAGAAAACATAGTTTATGGATATGGTATCTTACCTGCTTGGTTCTCTAGCATACATAATATGTGTTATGTTGCGACTGTTGGGGTGAGCGCAGCATAAATTTGAATTTAATAAATACACACAGGTACATTATATAAATTGTGCCTGTTTGGGAGGGTAGCAGTTGAAATTGACACCCTGGGAAAACCATTGTCAACCGACAATGGTTTTCGAGGGGTGTCAATTTCAACTGTTACCCTCCCAAACAGGCACTATTTATTTTATTATACTGAATGCCATAATGTTAGAGAAAATTCTATTTATTTCCAGTTTAGTATCTTTTTTTTACTGGACATGATGTCCGGCTTGGTTTCAACTTTTACTGGACATCCATAAAAAATATCGGAGATCGCTGGCAATCTGGCACAATTCGCCAACTCTGTATATTTGTTTCATAATGATAAATTATAGTGTGGTTTACCAAATGGATGCATCATCGTGATGAAAATATGAATAAAAATGAATATTTTAATTTTTGCTCCAGCTGTATACATGTATAAACATATGCATTTATGTTATACAGTGTAGCCGTTTGGATTTCACTATCAGATTCATTAGAAATGTGCACAGTTGTATCCGCATATCTATTTGTTCATTACGCTAAAGGTCGCTTGCTCAGTCTAAACATTGTGACGTCATTTTAGTAGAGCAGATATCGGTCACTCAATGATTTCCGTCAAAATAACAATGCGCCGAACAATTGCCTAGAAAATAGCCTAACACAACTAGTTGCAAACCAATTTTTATAAGCAGCAGAATGTTTTATTCATCATTTTAATGCATGGCATTCTTAAAATACATTTTTATCTGTTCTTGCGAGAACATGACATAGTCATATGCAATTAATATGGAATTGTTGGTATGATTCTGATGACAGAAAATTCAGTATGTCAAAAGAAGCAATAGTTTGAATTTTCTCTTCACCCAGGCATTGTCTTTAGAGCTCGCAGTGCTTGCCGGCTCTTCGGGCTGGCGATTTGCTCTTACTAAAATAGATACACTGTTATAGAAAACTGATTTGGATATAGATGTCATTGTCAAGTCGTTAATATATTCAGAAAACAAACATATATTCCTGTTTAGTAGGTCTAAACAGGTGTTTCCTACAAGTGTTTGACGACCAAATAGGTCAATTGTTTTGCCCCAATGATATCTTCTCCCCTATTTTGCAGGCAGAATGATTATGAACATTTTCTATGTTCATTACTCCTAGAAAAGAACCTCAGAGCTGCAGCAATTGTATTGAGAGCATATAACATCGAAATAGCAAAGGTATTATTATTATTACATATTATATTTGACTTAAAGAGCGCAAAAAATACAATATAGTTTCTATGCACTTTACACTGTGTTAATAAAAGTGTTATATTAGAGATAATATAAAGATGTTATAAGAGTGATGATAAAACAATAGAAGCTTATCTAAAACATGATTAAAGGATGGTAGGATAAATCCATTTGAAGTCTTGATATAGTACTAGTCAATGTTTCATATTCATGCTTGAACAACAGTGTTTTGAGGGTCTTGCGGAATGCTTGTTTATAAATGATTTTTAACTATTTATTTGAATGTGTTATGTCGTGCTTACAATAATTGCAGTATTGCCCTTTTGTGTGACAAATTGATATAATTTGGTGATACTATTTAGTACATGTATTAAGTAACTTTACAGCAATATGCATCATTATCTTCTAGGCTCTATTTAAGACTTAACCAAACTCAATTTTTCCTTCAAGAAGTGCTGTACTGCATTTATTGTGAAAGAGTTATTGTATTACTTTGTATAAATCAGATTGCATTTACATGTAGGTGATTGCATGGAGGCTCTTTTTAAAATGAAATCATCTGAAAATTGAAATACCGGTCAATCTGCATATCAACATTTTTAAATGATCTTTTCAATTCATAATTTTTTTTTAAGAAAAACAAAAATCAAATCCTCATAAAGTCATTACCTAAGATGTTATATAATTTAGGTGACTGAAAATGTGAGAGATCCAATCAGAGGACAAGGCAGGTTTACATTTTGGAGAGAAACTTTGGATGAGATTTATAACCCTAAGGTAGATTCAGGTGAAATGCAAGCAGTGTCAGAGTGTACATTTTATTGAATAATGGTAAATTTCTTTGTTAATTTATTAACCACAGACTACCGGTACATACTTGATTAAGGTTTCTGTGTTGATCACATATGATTATGAAAAGCTTTTTGTGAAAATACTGGTAATACTTTCATGATAACAGAAAAACAATTTATTCAATATTGTAATTTTGTAAACATCTGCGAAAAATTGCAGGTGCAAATTCATGGTAATTTTACAAATGTACATGATGAAAATTATGAGTAAAAATAATTATATATTATTATTTTCTTAATTTGAAAGTATACTGTATTAAACAATTACCGGTACAAAGGAATGATTTTTGTTTGTTTTTATCAATAACAGGGACAGGTACCCCAAACTCCTGTAGTTCAATTGTTGAATTGGGTTTGTACTTCTTTTAATTATTTGATTGTTTTTCAATAATCTTATTAAACATGTACCATATTAATCAGGCATGTAGCATCGTTTTTGAATTTAATTTTTTGTTTAGGGGGGGGGGGTGCAGACTTATCCAAAATCTTGTCAAAAGAAACCCTATTTGCCAATCTTCAAAATCCTAATCCATGGGGAAAGCGTTGGGGGGGGGGGGGGGCAATGAAGTACCTTAAACTTCTATTTTGTCATTACTTTTGTTTATTTTGCTACCCCAAAAAATTATTGGGGGGGGGGGGGGGGGGAGGCAACTCCTTAGTAAATCAATATTCTGCATGTAGATTTAAGGAAAATGTTTGTTGTCAGATAAAGGGGGGGGGGAGGGGCCTCCCCTCCCCCTTTTGATGATATGTGCCTGTTTATACATGTATATTGAATTTAGTTTTACAGGGGTTTTACATTCCATGCTAAAAGTTTGTGAAATCTTGTAATTTTCAGGTAGCAAATGAATTCAAGATATCAAAGTTATGGCTGTCCAGGATGATAGATGCCAGGGTGAGTTTAAAATGATTAGAAAATAAAAATAAATGAAAAACAACATATAGAAATCAAAGTTCTATCTATAAAAAAAAAATTACTGATAGGTATCTATATATAGAGTGTAGCAGGTAGGTCAGTGAAACATGGAAGATGTGTATATCGCTTGTAAGTGTTAAACTGTTAATTAACAATAAACTATATTGTTCGGGTGCAAAGTTTCATTTAAGAAAGATCTGTTTAAGTTTGATTATCATATCCCTGTCAAAATACACATAATATAAGAGATGTACAAGAATTTTTAAGATACTTTGATTCATAGTTTTTTCTCAAAATATATCTTTGAATGATTGATGCTTATCATGGGGATATATATACATGTATATGCAGAGGTTGATATCGATTACATTGAATATGATTTAGAAAAATTGAAACAATCCTTGTTAATGTGTTAGTACAGGGCAAATCAATTAGTATTATGTATAAATATATTACATTGATTTTACTTGACAGGAATCCAACCCAGCAAGTCGTTTCAACAGTTTGGAGGACCTTGACAATTATTATGAACAAGTTGTGTCATCTATGTACTATGCATTTCTTGAATTACATGGTAAATGTTTTAAGTTTTTTCCACCCTCGATGTTTTTATGGTTTAATCCGTGTAATTTTTGTTTAAATTTGAAGATTAATATGGAACTTAAATATTGGTATGTTGCAAATATTTTGTTCATGCTGTAGGAGCAAACACAGGTACACTATCATAGCAATTATAGCGACGACTGCTCTCCATTCCAACATCACATTTTTTTTTTACTGATTTCTATATAATAAAGCAATTTTTTTTTAAAGAAATTAATCACAATCCTTTATTTTATGTATTTAAACATTTTAAGGCCATTTAAACTTCCCAGTATGAAAGCTGTCACATTTACAGTACATTTTATACATTTTTCCAACCATGAATAAGTACAGTTTAGCAACATAAACAGTCTATAACTTTTGAAATAATGGTTCAAACTCACTGAAAATTGGTACATTTATAATTCATTATACATCCTATCGAAATCTGCAAAGAAATATTTACCTTGCCAGGTAAAAAATTATGAATTGTAGTTTCTGTCAAGTTTGCCTATGTACGGTCTTATCAGTTTTTCATTGAATTCAGCGATTTCAACTCATAATACTCTCTATAAATTGTTAAACATTAGTGTAATATCACTTTACATAGCTTAAAATGTGTTAAACACTAGTATTGGCAAAACCATGCATCACATAACACTAATATTATAACCGATAACGGTAAAATATTCCAGAATGCACACAGTGACGTCATGCGACAATCGAAAGACCTTAACAGCTCATTATCTTGAATAAAAGAATGAAAGGTGATTTAAAATCATATATTGAACAAAGGATATATAAATATGATGATAATGTTTGGATGGTGAAAGGTGTTGTACCGGTATATAATTCACCACAAAGAAAAGTGCACTTTAATTCATAATTTGTGTGCCCTAGCTTTTCAAATCCTTAAATAAACACTACATATACACATAGTTTAGTGTGTCTGTTAGGTGGTATGCCAGTATATACCTGTATTCATAATAAAGTAAGTTTTTGTGTTATTGTGTCAATAAATCAAAACTGTATACCGGTAATATTTGGGTAGTAAAGTCACAGAAAAGATCTGAGGCATGTTCAACAGAGCGAGCGCTCGCCAAAATTCCCTACACCTGCAACACAAATTTTGGCGAGCGCTCGCTAGTGAGCGCTCGCTCTGTTGAACAGGCCTCTGATTTGTTTTGTCTTTTTGACAAGGTGTCAAAGATGTGCAAGCGGACCATGCAGCCAGTCATCTAGGTCGTTGCTATGGTATCGTGTCATTACTCAGGGCAATTCCTGCAGCAGCTTCCAAAGGGAATATACTCTTTCCTAATGATTTATTGGCAAAGGTACATCTATCAGTCATGAGTATCCAGTTTCAATTGTGATCTTAAAACTTTTTGCAGTGGGTGTTTAACATTAATTATAGTATTATATTCATGAGTTTTTATAATTTTTAGCATTCTGTCTCACAAGAGGATATCAGACGAGGAAAAAATAGCAAAGGTGTTACTGACATAGTATATGACATAGCAAGTGTTGCTAATAGCCACCTTCTTAAGGTAAATATAGAATCTTTTTATTTATTTTTTTTTTAATGTTAAATAATATCGTTAGAAGAACTTTGTTACAAGGATCAGTTATTATATCTGAAATCAAGAGTTTTTGTAATGAAAATTTTTGAATACCTACAACAGAGGTTCCCACATTTGCTGTTGCAGTTCATGAAAGAAGGGAGACAAATCTTGTGGTTTTCAATATTTGGGCAAAATTGGTGAATTTTTAAAATGTAAAAAAGAGTAGATTTATAAAAACTGGAAGTATATGTATAACAAACATGAATTCTTGTTTTCTTAATTTTTCACTTTACAATTTTAAAATATTTTAAACTGCTCTTTATAATTTGATGCATTTCATTGGTCTTCAAAAAACTGCAAGACTTGTTTTAGTAGCCATTGCTAAAATGTATATTTTCTTTTTGTAGGCCAGGTCTTTAAAGGACAAGGTTCCTAAAAATGCTATTCCTGTGTTTTTACCATCTGTAAGTTCCTTCCTTTTTGGCAATCTCTCTCTCTCTCTCTGTATGTCTGTCTGTCTCTCTCTCTCTTCAAATTATGATAAAAAAAATTTTCGTTTAATTATATTTCAGCCATATTGAATTGAATATCAATTCTTTTTCAGGTGTTTTGTGATGATTATTTGAAGAACCTACAAACTGTTGACTTTAACATATTTGAGCCATCTATCAATCGAAGAAGATTTTTGTTTCACAAACTTTTACTTCAGAAGTTTAGGAAAACTTATTGATAATATGGGATCTGTGTAAAACTTTGTTGTGATATCACTCTATAGAAATAATCCTTGGTGCCCATGACCAAGATATAACTGTTTCAGGGAAACTTATGGTAATTTCTGTGACTATAAAATCATTTTTTAAGTCACAATTGATATCAGTACCATTGATTTATATTAAATTGGTTTTGAAGGAAAGGTAGAGGTTGTTTTGTTCTTTTTTAGTTCACTTATGTCTCAAATTATCTCTTTTTTAACGTGACTGTGTTTAGGCGATTCCAAGAGAAGGCAAAATTGTTTGCAAGTGTAGAAGGGATAAAAACATGAGATGAATTAAGCATTCTGATAATGTGCAGAATTGAAATTATTAAAACCATGACCTTTAGACCAATGAAGGGCCCTTTTAGGGATGCAAATTTCTGCTAAGGAGTACATGTATTATGGGGAAAATTTTTGGAAATCTTCCCAAGAATGACAATGGAACAGTGTTGGTTATTACTATTTTCGCAAGCATCATAATAAAATCAAGTATGCTTAAGTCTCAACCTATCAATAAATCCAGAAAATCATCATCTCAAAGGGCAAAGGAGTATAATATTGAACAATATTGAATATACTACAGTGCAACTACTCTTAAACCACAGAATATAATTTCATGAAACTTTGTAGCTGTTATATAAAAAAGAAAATTACAAGAAGTTTTGAAGTAATGATTTTTGGGGAAGTTTTTAATGATAAAAAATATAGACGGTACTTCCTTCCGAGATGTTACTTGTGCAAGGTAACCCATGGCTTTGTTATGTAATAAGTGCAGCTAAGACTAATTTGGTAGTCTGATACATATACCCAGTGATGTTGTAAATGTTGTACAGCAGAGCATTTCTTATTTTGTCGATGAGAAAGCTTGCTGACTTGCCCTGGAATCGTTAAATCTCGTTAGATTATCATACCAATTTACACATTACAATTAAAAGATTTAACCATGCATTAACCGAAATACTTTATACATATTGTGTGATGTATTCGTAATCAGCGAAACATTGCAGTTTAAAATTTCGACGACCGGTTAATTTTTTTCTAATGTAAGACAATCGCCCTTATCGCGTTGTATATGTATCTAAATGATGAAACATAATAATTATAAATGTTTGTGACAAAAACATAACTGCTTTAACAAAATGTTTTAAAAATAATATTGTTGAGATCGCTCTGGCGACGTGTACAAAAAAGTAAAAACACCCATAGGCCCAATAGCTCACCTGTTCAACTTTGATCCAAGTACCTATATGTGTTTACCGAATATATCGGGATGTGGGTCGTTGTATCTATTCAAACAAGCATGAAATTTTACGTAATATCATTTTCTCTAATAATTTCACATTTTCAACCCTAGGTTATTCAGAAAAAGATTATTTCTTTATTTAATATTTTTTCTTTAAACCAATGATTTGTGGCCCCAATTTTTACCCTCTAACCTTCCTTAAGTCATGGTCTGCAAAAATTTGAAATATCTTCATTCTTACTGCCATAATAATTTCCAAATTAAATTATAGTCTCAACAAAAATCAGAAGATAACCCAAATCAACCCCTACATCGATTGTGGCTCCTCTCTGAATTTGGTATGTTGGCTTTTTTCTACATTTTATTACGATTTTTTACCGTTTATACTTGGATGGTCTCCTTCAGTATATACGTATTGTAACGTATACGTATTGTAAATTGATGATAGTAAAAAAAAAAATAATGGGACTTCTATGTACAGTGTACTAGATTGCGATGAATCAACAAATATCATATCATTTGTAAAATTACTTCCAATTTATTTCTACGATCAACTTTTAGTTCATAATTGGCTCCTTCCTTATCCATAGAGGGTAATAAAAAACCAACAGCGCCTTTTGTCATCAATATTAAATGTCGTAGAGACACCAAATTGATTGCTCGTTTTCCCTTTCTAACATATGCACACACCTTCTCGTATCTACTTGGGTGATTGAGGTCTTACAATTCAAACACACACAGACATTTAAAACTCTATGTGCCTCGCAAGGCTACCGAAGTATTCCAACGTGTGTTGTTTTTGGAATGAGTTCAATAAAATTAAATCCGTAAAGACGAATTTATTATAGTCCCCATACGCGCATATGCGTGTGTCACTAGTCATGCAGCGGTAATGGAGTCGCTGTGAACCTTGTTTGTAAACCATGGCTCAACGCGTCGTGAAGAACGTTGAGAACGACTACCTGATATGTAGCATTTGTCTAGGACGTTACGAGAATCCAAAACTACTGCCATGTGGACATACATTTTGTCGCCAGTGCTTGAACGACCATATCACGCTAACAGTAACTGATCGAGCGGCAGAAGGGTTCAACTGTCCAAACGACCGTTCTCTTGTGAAGCGACCCAAAGTAGGTCTCCATCCCAGGCAATGGGCGGATGCATACCCCACGGACACGTTTCTCATCAGTCTGGTAAAAGCTGTAGTCTCGCATGAAGAAGGGGGTACACCGCCTGACGGTGCAAATACTGTTCAAGCATCTACATCGAACAACGCGCAGACGACAAATGCCGAAAATGCGGGAACTGTCAATGGACCTCGTTGTGATAAGCATCCGGATCGGTCAATAGAGTTTTTCTGCCTTGGATGTAGTATTTCGATTTGTCCTTTTTGTGCTGTGAGAGAACACAGGAAAAGGACATGTGAATGTGTATCCCTGGCTGACGCCATGGAAAGACAGAGACCCAGAATCCAAGCTTTGAAGAGAAGATTTGAATCTCAAATTCAAAAAATACGGAGAATGAACAGCGGAGAAGGGATCTTAAGCGGAACGTTCACCAGCAGTAAAGAAAGAGCATTGAATACCCTAAATGACATAGAAGGAAAGCTAGGAACATTCTTCCAGGTGATTCTTCAACAAGTGGAAATTCTTCGCCAACAAGTCAACGAAGCTACAGTAAATTACGCTGGTGAGAACCAGCAGCTTAATGCTGTTCTCGCAAATATTGAATCTACAAAACTTTCCTTTGAAAACATGTGCAATATTAATCACAATGCTGATGTCTTAAATATTCTTCCGAGGATGGAAACTCAGGCAGATGAGTTCGATACTGCCATGCAAGCTGCCAACCAAACTGCAGGAATGCAACTTGATGTTGTCACTAATACTGCCTTTGACAGTTTCATTAGGAACCCTCCTCAAGTTGGTACGATCAAAATATCTCGAGGAGGAAGTAGGAACAACACACGGAGACCGGCAAACCGACGAGAACAATCTCGGTCCAATCAGTTCCATGGAAGTCAAACTCAGGAATACCAACGGCAAACCTCCACTGGAGCAGTGCGACCGACACAAACTCCAAGACCATCCAGGGAACCTAGACAAACCAGGACGCTGAGCAAAGTTAACGTCAAAGCGGCGACAGAGGGGGTGTCATCCTGGCATATGACTGGAGTGGTGTTTCTCGGAACCAGCATTGTTGCGACAGATCGCCTTAACGAGATGATTCGGCAAGTTACTATCTCATCACACGCGCTCAATCTTACATTGCCCTTAGAGAAACCTGTCTCGATATGCAATGCCTCGGTTCCTACAGAGGTAGCTGTAACTCAGCCTGAGAAGAGAACGATTTCGATAATTTCGACTGAAAGAGGATTGAATGTGAAGGGGATCGTGCGAACGAACAAAGCTTACGAAGGGATTGCTCAGATGCCAAGTGGAGACTTTGTGGTATCTTGCACGCAGGGCAGGATGTCCATTGATATTATTGATAGAGGGGGTCACGTGTTAAAGTCGATCGAACGCTCCCACGCTTTTCGGTGTCCGCGCTTCTTGAGTGTGACATCCACCGGAAGTGTGGTTGTCAGCGACAAAGAACAGAAGCATGTCGTCTGCATTAACTTCTCGACAAGCCAGTTGGAGTGGACGTACTCCACCCCATGCTCTCCTTGGGGCTTAGCGTGTGATCAGAATGGAAAAATATTTGTATGTCTGGATAACAACTCGGTTCAGGTTATTTCTGAGGAGGGTCAGCTACTACAAGACAAGTTTATTTCAGAGAGGGATGGCATCAAGACGCCATATGCCATTTGTGCCCGACAAGGACAGATAGCAATGACTGAATTTGGACCTAGTTTGTTTATTCCAAACAGTGCTTTTATATTTATTGCAAAATTTAACAATTGATGTACATACATACAAGCAAAATTCAATTTATTACCTATCAGTATTAAACAGACAATGAAACCTTTATGAATGTAGTTTGCGCTTACATCTTGTTATTTAAAACGGCATTTATTTCAACATAAATATAATTTATCATATATTGCGCTAAATTGCATATATTAATGTACAAGGGATGATTTTAAACTGCAGTGTGATGAAAACTAACAGGAAAACGATAAGTTTTTGCAAAATTTGAAAGCAGCTTTCGATCATTTGAAGCACATAATTCCGCTAATCGTGTAAAGCGTATCATTTCGTTGACGTTCATGAAAAGCTTGGTCTTCGTGCAACATTCCATTGGTTAAAGTAACAATGCATGGAACAGAAAAGCATTGCAAAGAATTACTGAAGAATTAAGCAAACGCCAAGTCCGTCATATTGAATTCGATATTAAATACTGTAACAACGTTATGTACATTTTGAGTATACCAACCCTTTCCCATGATCATTGGTGTAGTTAATTTTTTTGAATATTCAATGGTTTCATATGAACAATTTAAAACTTATGAACAATTTAAAACGTAAAAAACATTAAAAAAAAACACCCACAATTTTTCAACGGATTATATACAAATTACTCAATTGTGGTGTGTTGTGTGACATCGGTATAGCGGGTTGCATGACGTTACGTTATTAACGTGACGGCGTGTTGTGCGAAGTTGTGTTTGCGTGAAGGCGTGATGGTTTTTGAGCGCCCTGTTGAGCTTTTGGCCCCTATCTGGACATCATATGAAAATGTTCAATGAGTTGGAATGCAGCCAGTTAGTGCAATGTCGTGGGTTTCCATACAACCATGACTCAATATATGTGACAGCAGACTCTCTCTTTTCAAAGAATAAATAAAGTACAAAGGTCAAAATTATGCTAAAATGTAGATTATTAAATGTGAAACTAAAACCATTTCAGGAAAATATCATAAACTTACATAACAATATCAGCTCAAAAAAAAAACGTCTGTCAATTGTCAATGAGGAAAAAAGATGGGAAATTTTCAGGGATAATATATATACACAGACTAGCAAAAAAAAAAAAATAAAAATAAAAAAATAGGGTACTCCAGTCAAATGTATTAACACAAACTTCTGCCTTAATAACAGAACCCTACCAAGGGATCATGAATTTTATAACTATGGTTATATATATTGCAATGCTCATGCTAAATACTTGCTCAGTTTACCTACTAAATGCACAGAAAAGGGAAGAGTTTTTAATGATTAGTGCATATTCAATCTCTGACAAATAAAGTACCCCTCCTCCACAAACACCAGATTTAAAAAGGGTCATGAATTTCGGTTTTTTAAATAGGCATGCACTCAGTTTGCCTAAAAATCAATTTATTTGGCAAATTATGAAAACATTGTTACATCATTCAGCATAGAACCCCTGTTCAGACATTCCACTCAAGTGTCCTGGGCTTTATTTAGGACATTTTTAAAATTTAATGATGTTCTAATTAATACTTACAATAGGAAACTTGCAGAAGGTTTTGTATTTGAATCGGAATAAGCTGGATTTATTAGTCTAACTCACTGTTGGTTTAAAAGTTATTGTTATCATAAAGGCTAGAAACAGCCAATAACATTGTCATTACTTCTAGAAAAGAACTTTACCAGGTTCATCTCTGTAAATGTGTTTCAAAGCAATTATGGGCCTTGCATAAAATTGGTAAAATACACACAAAAAGAACAGAACAAGGTACATGTATGTTACATAATTTTTTTAATACTTAGTATTTTACAAACAATAATGTTGTTAGCACCTTCTTCATCTTTCATAAAAACAAAGAAGATATTGTATGCATGATTCTTAAAACTGCTCCAGTTTTAGTGTCCTAAATTTTATTAAACATACATTTGTATTTCTATAACAATCATGATAATGATGTTTATAAAATGTACAGCAACAGCATTCACAACCTTATCCAGGTCCCTCTGGCAAATCTGACAGATTTGTTTCAGCACATCAAAATTTCTAATGTAACCCTGAATTTCAAACTAAGAACATGAAATAAATGGTCCTCCAACAGGAATAGTCCCCATCAGACTTTTTAATTTTGAAATCACTAGCACCATCATACTGTTGCCTTTATCAGATCCTACTTCCAGGGTCTCTTCTCTGTGGTGATAACACAGACTTTATTTTTACTAAGTTGTCTAGTCTTTCCTGAGCTTTGTTCTCTGCTTCTTTGGTGAAACCTCTGCCCGTTCACTTTCATTTTTCCCCAGTAGTTCTTGAACAAACTTGAACTTGGACAAAAACAATTTCCACACTAGGTACCATCCTGTAAGGTACAGCACAAAGGGTTTTATTTAAATTAAAAAATAATAAAATTGATATCTTAATTGCTCTCTTTTTCAGTCCTGACAGCAATTATAATGAATTAAAAACATGTTATATATCTGTAAAAAAAAATAGGTAGTCACAATATATATTATATTCCAGACAGATCATGAACTCATGTAGACCCATCTTTCTACATTATTAGGATTTGAACTTAAAGATCAATTAACATCACCTCAATCTACGGTAATTAAAATTAGACTTGTAAATCCGCTCCTCTACGATACACTTGTATTTATAGAGGAGCAGATTTACAAGTCTAATTTTAATTAGATTGATATCACATCTGCTCTGTTTGGTGCATGAACAGTTGGTATTACTTTGTTCTCTTAACTAAGTACATTTCCACAAGTGTTTGGTTTAATCGTTTTGTATGTGTAGTACATGTAGTTAAATTGGGGCTATAGGGGCCCTGGATATCGGCCTGGGTAGCTCAGTGGTACAGCTACTGACTAAAGTTGCAAGGGTTCTGGGTTCGATTCCCTGTCCAACCATATATTTTCATTGTATTTGTATGCTCATTCCTCTTCTTCTACTACAGATGGTGCTAAGGTAAACTTGTGTTGTGTCTTCAGGGTCAAAGACTATTTAAGGAGAGAGGAATGTAGTAGTTGGGGCTATATGGACCGTGGATATCGGCCTGAGTAGATCAGTGGTAGAGCTCCTGACTAGAGTTGCAGGGGTCCCGGTTTCGATTCCCGGTCCAGCCATATACAGTGATATATTAATTATTTTCATATGTTTGGGCATTCCTCCTCTCCTACTACATATGTGTACTATACTCAATGTTCATGTATGTATATTATGTACCATACGAATAAGACCAAAGTAACTGCGTGCATTTATACTAAAGTATGGTTTTAAAATGTTACGTATATAGTTCCTTAATTTGCAGATGTACATGCTTATCATACCTGGGCTACTTTAATCTGGGATCAATTGCCTCAAAGAAAAATATTTACAGATTATACAAGAGATCTTGTTTAAGAAACACTACTTACCACATGCTATAAAGAGAATAACAGCAACTACAGCAACAACGATAATGAAAAATGTCAGGAAAACTTCGAATATATCAGCCATGTATCAGAGTGTACCGTGTTATCACTTATCAGCTGATAGCAGACACCCGGAAGTGGAATATATTTGGCATTTTTTGCATGTTTTATTTTAAAATAGTTTATCATTAGAATTATTCACATATGTACGTATTTATAGTTAAAATATGTCGTAGTTTTAATTTGTTTCTCGAATAAAAATTATTCTGCAAAATAATTTAGTGCGATACTGTAACTTGAAAACAATATTATCATCATGGCGCTTGCCGATGTCTGTGGCTTGAAAACAAACCAGTTAAAAAATAGTTTTCTAAGTGATTTTGGAGGATCATCCACACATTTGTTAGACGATGCCTTGACTTCAACTACCAACTTCACAGTCCCATACGGCATAGATGTAAGAAAACGAGGACATACGTAATTATTTGTGCAGACTTATAAAGTATTTCGAATTTCCTCGTTATTTGTACATTGTAAATATCTTGAAAGTTTAACTTTTAACTTCTTATATTTTAGCCGGTTGAGAGTCTTAAAGAATTTACGAATCCTAAAAGTGATGTCAAGATCCACTTTGACCATGGAACCACTACCTTGGCCTTTAAATTTCAACATGGAGTCATTGTTGCTGTTGATTCAAGAGCCACTGCAGGACCTTCTATAGGTTAGAACTGAACATGATTTTAAATTGTCATAAAATCATTACAAAACAGCAACTTTTTCAGTTTGTGATTATCACTAGGAGATTTTAACTGTGACTGCAACATGAAAATTCAAGAGAAAATTGCACTAGTTATGACTTTTATAACTTATAAATATACAAGATTATATATAAAAATAACTACAAATATTAGATGCTAAAAAAAAAAATCATTGGATATTTCACTACCTATATTGTCACTAAACTTGCCTTTGTTATTCTTTTAAACACCATCACCAGCCCTGTAAAGTGATGTAGTATAGTTTGTTACATGTAAAAATGGTGACTCTTAATCTGCACGTGAATTCAACATTCATTTTCCGAGGTCAGTTGACATGTTTAAGAGAAAGTCTGAGGCAAGTAAAGCAACAACATCAGTAGTAAATTGTCTGAAAAATGTAATGGTACTAATTATTTCAACAGAATTTGTGTGGAAATAAGATTAATCAGTTCAAAATCAAAACTAGGGCAAGTTTTTGTGGGCTGTAAATTACAACTCTTTAATCCAGATGGAACCATTTCCACAAATAAGATATAATAGCCTGTTTGGGATATAATAAATGCAAAAAATAGGGAAAAAATATGTAGTAATTATTGTCACAAATCTGCATAAATATACATGAAATACAGCAATTTTGGTGAGCAAGTTTTCCTGTTAAGTCTACAGTTTATGAGATTGATCCACAAAAAGTTTTGGATATAATGAGGGGTCAATCTCCCGAATTGAAGGGTTACAGAAAAACTTGTTAACCAAAAGTTGTTTCATTTAATGTATTTTAATGCAGATTTACAATATTTTTTGCAAAATAAATATTTCCATATTTTGCTCTAAATTTAAATCCCATTTGGGATATGATATGCCATTTGGGATATTATATTCCAAATGGGCTATTCTATCCCATTTTGGAGATTGGTCCTAACCTGAGAAGAATAAGGCTTAGCTTGTTTTTGGGTCAATCGGAGGAGCAAACTGCACAGTAAACAAGTTAATGAGCAAAACAATAAGGATGTTAGGACCAATTGGGTTGTAATAGCTTGTTTAAGATATAAAATTCCAAATGAGATATGAATTTACACTGCAAAAAATAAGGATTTTTTTTTTCTAAAAATTAAGCCCATTCATATTTTATAAAGAAACGAGTATTTCTGTAACTTAATTATGAGGGTGATTGATCCCTCAGTAGATCCAAAACTTCTTGGGGATCAATCTTCACACACAAACTGTAGGCTTAAAGGAAAACTTGTGTAATAAAAGCTGTTGATTTTAATGTATATTCTTGCAGATATTTAATGAAAATACCAAGTAAAATTTTCCATGTTGATGCACTGTAGCCAGTAGGTTTATATCTCATTTAGATACTACATTCACTGAACATGTACATTACTACTACAAAAACAAGCTACATGTATTATAACTTACCGGTAATAGGGGTCCCAATCTGAACAATTTACACCTGAAAATAATGAACAAAATTGGTTCAAATGCTTATAACCAGAGCAATGTACACTTGTCAGTACACCATATCATGTATAAGTAATATTCATTTGATACATAGTTACATAAATCTCTAATGTGGTAACTTTTATCATAATATTGTATTTGTAACTTTTGAATCTACAGAGTCTCAGACAGTTAAAAAGGTGATTGAAATCAACCCTTATTTACTTGGAACTATGGCGGGTGGAGCTGCAGATTGTGCCTACTGGGAGAGGGTACTAGCCAGACAATGCCGGTAAGTGGAGGAATCTCTGTGTATAGCTAGGATGTTCTCTTTTTTTATAATCTAAACAACTGCAAATCATTAGATCAAATAATAATTCAAAATGGCATCTGTGAACCTTGTTACTAATATAGTAGATGAAATTATCTTAATACAGTTGAACTTCGATATCTCGAACACAATGGATATGTCGAAGTGATTTGTAAGTCCCAACCACTTATTTTCGTAGTATTTTACCCTCGGTATCTCGAATACTCAGATATCTCGAAGTTTTTAGCTCACCTGAGCTGAAAGCTCAAGTGAGCTATTCTGATCACATTTTGTCTGTCTTTGTTTGTCTTCTTCTAAAAAACCATTTGGCCAGAAAAGCTGAAACTTATGTGGAAGCATCCTCAGGTAGTGGAGATTCAAAGTTGTGAAAATCATGGTCCCCTTGGGGTAGGGTGGGGCCAAAATGGGGGGGTTAACTTTTTACATAGGAATATATAGAGTAAATCTTTAAAATCTTCTTCTCAAGAATCATTTGGCCAGGAAAGCTGAAACTTATGTGGAAGCATCCTCAGGTAGTGTAGATTCAAAGTTGTGAAAATCATGACCTCCTGGGGTAGGGTGGGGCCAAAATGGGGGGTTCGACTTTTTACATAGGAATATATAGAGTAAATCTTTAAAAATCTTCTTCTCAAGAACCATTTTGCCAGGAAAGCTGAAACTTGTTTGGAAGAATCCTCAGGTAGTGTAGATTCAAAGCTGTAAAAATCATGATTCCTGGGGGTAGAGTGGGACCACAATGGGGGTGGAATTTTTAAATAGGAATATTAAGAGTAAATCTTTAAAAAATCTTCTTCTCAGAAACTAATCAGCCAGGTGATTATCAATATTGTTTAGATTTTGGCTTCTGGATGATTCCTGGACAACTGGGTCTCACAAGGGGTTCAGAGTTTGATGTAGGTTTATATCCCATTTATAAACTATTGTTTAGGATCTTTTTGAGAGCTGCAATGCTCAACATGTGATATTACTATAAAATCATCCTGTTAGAAAAGGGACTAATGAATAAGAATATCCAGTGGAAAAAATTGATTTTTATTTATACAGGATCTACATGAATAATACTACATTGTCCAGATAGTTTTTATTATGACTCCATTAAGCTAATTTTATCATACCTATTGTTCCTCAGGTGAGCGATGTGGCCCATGGGCCTCTTGTTAAACAGTCCCATCTAGTTCGAGATAACGAAGTTTGACTGTACTATAAAAAGATGTATTTTTATCGTTGGGTAGAAAAAAAAGTCATGTTGTATAATTGTTCTTTGTAGGATATATGAATTAAGGAACAAGGAGAGAATATCAGTTGCTGCAGCATCCAAATTGTTGGCAAATATTGTATACAACTACAAAGGAATGGGACTTTCTATGGCAAGTTGTTCTATATAAATTCAAAATTTTCCTCTGTATTGCTCTTGCCTGAAAAAAGAAAAAATTTACGAACATTGACAATTCTAATTGATTGTCAGATAAGAGCAACTACAATTCATTTGGAAAACGTA
>CM035814.1:47030293-47075293 GCA_020458035.1 Magallana ariakensis | reverse complement strand
TTTATTTATAGGCCTAGTGTTTGTAGAGACCTGTACTGGGAGTGAAAAAGTCGCTATATATAAATGCATTCAAGCCATAAAACCAGGTATCGTTGTCGTAATTATTGTGGAAAAAAGAAATAAATAAAATACAGCTCATTGAACAATTGAAACTATAAGCAGGGACGTACATGTATATACTAACGGGATAGGCAACTTCTTCATTCGCCATGTTTACTTCCCATACTACGATCGCACAAGCCTTGACAAGTTTGTAAATCTCTGTTAAATCCAATAAAAAATATCGTTTTTTAAAGTGATCTGGTTAGACCATTCTTGTAAAGATATTGTACTCGAGCACTTGTGCATCAACTTGTGAAAAGCACCGAATGTTTTACCAAAGATCACACGTGTGTTTCTTTTAAAAGTTTATTTATAAGCGAATGTTTACAACGCTGCGATTGGATCAGCTACTCGCAGCTGCAGCCAATCATTAAACGGAGCTTGTCACCGAGTTTTCGTAATGAAATCCGCCAAGGGTTTATGGGGAGCAGAGTGGACCGAAAACCCTTGGCTAGCGAAGATGGGAAAGCTGAAACTTATGTGGAAGCATCCTCATGTAGTGTAAATTCAAAGTTGTGAAAATCATGACCCCTGGGGGTAGGGTGGGGCCAAAATGGGGGTCAATTTTTTACATAGGAATATAGAGAGTAAATCTTAAAAAAACTTTTTCTCAGAAACCAATCAGCCAGGGAAGCTGAATTTTTTGTGGAAGCATTCTCAGGTATTGTAGATTCAAAGTTGTGAAAATCATGACCCCTCGGGATAGGGTAGGGCCACAATTGAGGGGGGGGGTCGAATTTTTACATAGGAATATATAGAGTAAATCTTTAAAAATCTTCTTCTAAAAAATCATTTGCTTAGAAAAGCTTTAACTTTAGTGGAAGCAACTTCAGATAGTGTAGATTCAAATTCGTTTAAATCAAAATCTTGAGGAGTAGGATGGGGCCACATTGGGGATCCAATTGTACAAAGGAAAACATATGATTTTAATTATTCACAAAAACTGTAATGTTATCACATATGGTTTACTTATTTGCAAGCATTTTGACCTATTGCTGATTCGTTAAAATTGTTTAGGCTCTGGCCCCTGGACGATTCTTGGGCCTCACAATGGGTTCAGAGTTTGATGTAGGTTTATATCATATATATAAACAATTGTTTAGGATCTTTTTTAGAACTGCAATGCTCAACATGTGCTATGACTATAAAATCATCCTGTTAGAAAAGGGACTTGATTATAAACATACGAATATCCAGGGGAAAATAGATTTTTATTTATACAGGATCAACATGTATTATACCACATTGTCCAGATATTTTTTATATGACTCCATTAAGCTGATCTTATCATGCCTGCTGTTGCTCAGGTAAGCCATGTGGCCCATGGGCCTCTTGTTATAATACCAGACGTTTCACTCGAGATTGAAATTTGAACAGAAACTGAAAAATGTGATAATTTTAATGTACTTTAAACTTTAATCACCCTGTCTAGAAAATATTTGTTTCTGAATTTCAATACATCATCATGCATTGTATTAAGATCTTCCTTTGTTTTTCTTCGCAGCATTGATAGAAAAGGAAAATTGCTATAATTTGCAATGTTTAGAAGTTGACTTTCTTTTGTCAAACGCGTCCAATTTTCTTTTTGTTTAAACTGATTTTTAAGAGTTTTCTCATGAACATTTAAAGATTTAACTATGAGAGTTATAGAGATATTAAAAATATATTAAGAAGGGCGTAAATTACGGAAGCCGGATAGTGGCAGGTGGAAAATATATTTTATCAGGCGGCTGGTACATTTTATCTAGCGCCCACCTTATTATTTGGCTGCCGTCTAATAATAAACTTGTGGCGGCCTTCAGATATAATGTACCGGCCGCCTGATGAAATATATTTTTTGTCGTCATAGCGACCGCCACTTATATATCTGGTGGCCATCACATAGTTATATGGCGGCCGCCACATAAGATGTAGAATTATTTGCAACAATTTTTGTTGCTTTTGACTTTTTGTTTACTTTTATGCAAATACACAGTCTTCAAGCCTGCTATATGTATATCAGACGTCAACTTTTACTATAAAGCATCAATTTTGTCATCTTCGCTAGCCAAGGGTTTTCGGTCCACTCTGCTCCCCATAAATAAATAAATTTATTAGGAGTAGAGTCCATTCTTTCTCATTGTCCATTTAAAAGTGAAATATATTGCAAAATTATCAATTTATGTCAGAAATATAAATTTATATGAGAAATATTAAAGCTGTGACATAATAAGGTTTGATGCATCTATAATCTCTTGCATTTTGGACAAATATATTGTCATCATCTTAAGAACTTACGTTGATGGGTTTTAGACGGTTAAAATATGAAAGATATACAAGTTTATCAAGTACGAATCATAAAATACGAAGAACAGAATGCAACACAAGCAAAAGCAATGGTTTGTCTATCTGAGAACTTTCTGATAGAAGGATAGAAAACTTTTTACCATTTATATAGATATTCATCTGTTCTGGAAATATGAAATAAAAAATGAACGTGCTATCATACCTCTTCCTTTTGTCCGTAATTGTTTACACTGATATGTTGATTGTGCTGCGATGGAACATCCTCAAGTTTGTTCTTATAAGAAAAAGATCTTCCAGGCCAAGAATGTGATGTCATGTGTTACACCAAATGGGTAATCTGTGACGGGAAAATATGTCCCATTGGAAAACAAATACGCAGTAAAGCAATTTGTTGTTCTCCCGACGAAGGTTATTAAGGACATTCGATACAGGAGTGGTGCAAACAGATTTGTCATCTTACAGGTGAAGATTTTCAGGAGATCAGAGATATCCCAAAGGAAACTAGTGAAATATATTTAAAGGTAAACGTTTTATGAGAAAAAAAATCATAAAATTTCCGTACAATAAGATTGAAAGCTCGAAATGGGAATCTATTATCATATTTACAAAAATTGGTGAAAATCTACGTATTGGTGACAATTTATGGGAGATCAGAGATATCCTACAGGAAGGTCGTGTAATTTTCAAATCATAAAATACAAAAAATTGGTGATAATCTATGTCATTCAAAAATCATTTAATATTTATAAGTTTGACGAGATATACACTGTCACAGTAACACTGTTGTTCAAAATTGTTAACGATGAGTTTTAAATTATCTAAATTAAAACACGTACATAATCGGCCATCAGAATATCTTGAAGCGTCGCACAGCTATGGTGCATCCCCTCCTTCAGTGTATTTCAAGCGGCCGATATACCATTTAAGTAACTCACTGGCTATATTGTTACAACAACATTTGCAAAAGCAAATTTGTCGACATATCAACTATTTTCGTCCACAATCGCGTCTCCTTCATCATGTTTAAAATGCCCTGTGCATATTATACCAATCCAACTCACTTTAAAACCAGTTTTAACGAATCTTGCTGCACAGTGAAGAATAGAACATGTATTTCTCCTTCGTTTCCAATTCAGCTTTTCACTTTAGTAAAGGAAGGAGTTTTCTCATATTTTATTGTAACGATAAATATTCATAAAATTTTCCCATAACCAAAAGACAACATTGCAAAGTAATGGTATCATTTAGGATACGTTATTCCTTAGCATAAAAAATAGAATGTACCAGACAACTACATCTTTTTTAAAGTATTATTATATTTCTGAAAATGAAACCGATTGAGCCACAAAATGTCTATTATATAATAATAACATATTTGTAATACAAATATTCTATTAAGTCAGAAATAAGACAAGTTACCTTAATTAAGTAAACATAACAATAAAAATATTTTGTTCGCCATACTGTACAGTAATGTATCCGTAAATCTACTGTTGTCAACGTTATTGTATTAATGAAACGTCACAAATGGCGTTCCGTAAAATTTCAGTTTGTCTGTTTCCAATGATATAATACTGTTATATTTTTCATACTGATGTATTTTCCTCAGACTTTCTCTCAAACTCGCTAATAAACCTTGGAAAGTGAAGTATGTTAGATTCATGTGCAAAAAAAAAAAAAAACACTTAACGGAGCTGGTGATGTTGTTTAAAAGAATTTTAGAGGCAGGTAACGTGAAGTCATCAGTAGTAAAATGTCTGAGGATCTCTGCTTGCCGTTGAGTTATGAAGAAAATCGTGCGTCAAATCGAACAAGACTAATTTTTGTATTGCAAACTGCCAATCGTAAACATTTGCTATAGCTCTACTAAAAATAGTGATGTATCTGTGGTGTAGCGGTCCAACAGCTTATTCGCGTCGAAACTGGTCGACATTAAAAATTTGGGATCGTCATAAAAACTTATTTTTGAGGTTTGTTGTTAAGATGTGGATAGAAAATAAAAATGATGCGGTAAAGCAATGTCTTACATACATTTATAACCCCTACAATGTACGTTTTATTTCAGTATATATTACAACTTCCATTGTTGGAGTTCTTATTCTTGTCCTGGTTATTCTGCTTGTCTGTTGTTTGTATCGACTAAACAAAACTCCAAGATCAATCCGGACGAATGAAAAGGGGCATGATCAAAGTCAAAAACTGCCGTCATGAAATATGAAAACAAGTCGCCGTCAGTAAAGATATTTAAAAAAACAAAGTTATTCTGATTCAATAAAAAATATACTAGTGAATGAAGTTTTTTTTTTTTTTTAAAAACAATAGTTTTCAGCCAATTCCATTGAATTAAGGTTCAACATCATACTATATTACTAGTATACCTCCGTATAAAAACAAATAAATAGTTTATGAATTTCCGGAAGTACATATAGTTGTTACAGGTACAACATAATACCATGTGGGACAAAATTAACAGAACTTAAGAGCTAGTTTTAAAAAATGGGTCATTTTGTCCGGGCGGGCGATTCACTTTTTTTATCATAGTTTTG
The DNA here is from genome assembly GCA_020458035.1 of Magallana ariakensis. Lineage (NCBI taxonomy): Eukaryota > Metazoa > Mollusca > Bivalvia > Ostreida > Ostreidae > Magallana > Magallana ariakensis. The sequence goes on along the minus strand of CM035814.1, from coordinate 47,070,359 downwards.
TTGTGGTGACAAAGACTTGCAACCCAACAAATAAAATAATTACAATGAAAATAATTGAGACGCATTGCCTCAGATTTTATGTCTCATACGAAGATCTTTCAACATCTTCAACTCGATCTGCTACGTAAGGATAAAGCTATATCGAAATGGAACATTTTTAATTACTAAAACTTAATTAAGAACCGATTATTACATATTTTCCTGTGTGCAAACAAAAAAGAATATGTAGAAATGTTATGCATAAAAATGAATGTTTACAAAATATGAATTTAGAAAATTTGAAAATGAATGAATAAGACGTGCAAAATGCCTATATGAGGACAGATAAGATATTGCATAATTAAAATATCAACAAATCTCATAATTTCTTTGAAAACAATGTATATTTACCATAACATCGATTTATAACCCTTAAATATGTTAAATACTTGGAATAGTTGGACTTAAACTGGCGTATGCGCGTCAAGACTTCCAAATAGTGTCCTTTTTTAGAACTTCAATGCCTTTTCTTTCATAATGTGGGTCTGAGCTCCATATTTTTGTCATACCGGTAGTCTAGATAAGGTTTAATGGAAATCAAACCGATTTCAATCAAGAAAAACGTGGAGAGAATACCCACTATACATTAAAAATGTCATTTTGTATCCCAATAATTGAACGTCTTAGAAAAATAACAAAAGTCCGTAAATTCGTGGCCATAGTCTCATATAGCATTTAAACAACGCATTATGTTGTGAATGAAATGGCTCAGTGGTTAGACCATATATTCGGTAACCTTATAGAACTTGGGTTTTTAGGTTGTGGTTTCACCAAAACTTTAGGATTTATTTTTTCTTATCGTTTGTTAAAATATTCCATGCTGAATATAGTTCGAAATAATATTTTTTTTAAACTTGCATTATAACATATCAAGTATATTTAATTGAAAAAAAAAATATTAAATTTGAAATCGTATTTTACGACTTTACCAAATGGGCATTTGCGCTATCTAATCCCCCCAACTTCTTTATAACTATGATAAATTTAATATTGGATATAAATGGAATCGATACCTGACATATTTTTTTCATATCATTTACGAGAAATTGAAATGAAAGTTTCTGATACAAATTCATAAAAAAATCATTTAAATTTCTTTATTTAGTACTAGCAATATTTAATATCAACAAACTTTTAAACATTTTCAAACGTTTTCCTTTTAACGCAGGCTCTGGTTAGAGTGCGATTGTTCGAGTGTATACAATGTAACAAGATACTAGAATAAAAATCATATATACAACAGAAAAAGCTGATGTGGTGACTGCTGAACTGATTGTCATTGTTTAGATTATAGTTATCGGGTTGCAGCGAATTGGATATTTGTATTTTGTGATAAACTTCCACACTTAAATCAAAATTTAATCATGAAATGAATGCTCGGCTGACAGGGTTTTTTAACATTTTAATAGCAATAACCATCAACTAAAGATAGCAATTTTTTTGTTTTAGAAAACACGCTTGAAAAAAATTTAATTAACAAAAACTTTTCACATTAAAGGGACATGGTCACGATTTTGGTCAAATTTTATTTTTCTTAAATTATTATTTACAATGATTTAAGAATGCATTTCTAATGATCAAATGAAATTTGAGAGTCAGTCGTAGAGATATAAGCAAGATATAGGGCTCACAACTCTTTTTCATGTAAACAAGGCTCGTGCCCTGTCTTTGTTTACATATGTTCAATATACCAGTAAAAATCTTTTTCAAGCTAATTTGTCTATCGTGGTATTCATTTTAAACATAAATAAACTGTTCCTAACGTTTAACACTATCACTTCGGGTCCTAAACTGGAATATTAACTTCAACATTCAAAATGTAAACAAAAGCTTTGTTTACATACCAAAGAATTGTAAACCCTGTAACTCGCTTATTACTCAACGAAGGACTCTCAAATTTTGGTTGCCTATTTAAAATGCCTTACTAAATCATTGTAAACATTAAAATCGGAAAAATAATTTTTGACCAAAATCGTGACCATGCCCCTTTAAGCTGTGATAAATGAATGGTTAATTTTACCTAATTATTGATTAATTATTGTGTAATTCAAAAACATAAGCGTACAAATGCATTAAAAGTAATGCCATGTACGAGATTATTTTTTTTTTCTAGTTTAGTTCAGTTTAGTTTATTTCTTAAACCAAATGGCTCATCAGATACAAAGAATACATAATATATACACAATTTAAGAAATAATATGTAGCAATACACGCACTAAATGTATCAAAGTATAATCTATTTATCTATTACATACAAATTTCTAAGTAGTTTTGCTCTCTCTAGATATTTTCCTAGATTACGTCATTCAGTAGTAATTTTAGCTGACAATAAGTGTAACAGTTTAAACATACTTGGTTTATACCAATAGTATTTTTGATTTACAATTTCCTATATGCATGATACTATGAGCATTTAAAAATAAAGTGACACACATCTTCAACGCCCAAATGACAAAATATACATAATCTTTGCATTTTAGGTAACGGAGTAAATCTTCCTTTCTCTAGTATTTATGATTGATTTGAAATGTTCCATTGTATTTATCAAATGCAAATACCCAGTTGCAAATGGGATGTATTTTTTCTATTACAAGAAAATTGTTTGGTTGTACAGTTAAAAGGATAAGTCTCTATACGACAACCTTTGATATTTTGGACAGGTATGCATGTAGATAATGCTCGTCGTTTTCACGACTCTAAGTATACACACATGTACAGTATTGTTAGATATTAAAGGAATCTTCAAACTATCATCGAACAATTGAGTGTGCTTATCATTACTTATGTGAAATCCAAGAACTTAGGGCCATCTCCTCAAATTCCACATTTCTAAAGTGTGAACCAAAGGTCTGAGGTTGAAATAAGGGAACACTTAATAAATTTAAAAGTTTATTCTCACATGACCAGAGATAAAGCATATTGCTCCCTCTCCTTCTTAAGAATAGGTGCATCGCTGCAATAGCCAAAATGATCACCAGTGTTGCACTTTGTTCGTTATATTTTTTGTTATTTGTACCAAACTGTATGTCGCGATATTGCTTAGATCGGGGTACAAATTACACCGAGTGTGCTTTAATGTTTTGGACTGGATGGAATGACTGTACGGGGGGTCAAGGAATGAAAGCAAGAGAATGTAAAATTGGTTACGAAAAACGACAGAAAGCCGTGTGTTGTCCGAGGAACAGCGTAAACGAGACAACAGACGAGACTTTCAAGGAATGCAAGATAAACTGCAATATGACAGATGGTGACTTCGAGGAATTGAGGCTTCTAACAACTACGGGTACAGAAATGTTTCTTAATTAATGGCTCATACATGTATTTCTAATTAGTTATTAAATATTAAAAGAACATTTCATTGCTAAGTTATGTTTTCACCAGGTTCCCTCTAAAGAACGGTCAAAAAAGTCAACAATCATAAGTAAAGGAATTTTGCTGGGGAGTGAAATTAAAATAAGAAGGTTTTTCACGACACTCTAGCAGTGGCAAATGTTTATTGATTTCTTTTCTATTTTATGCATCGGCTCTTCATTTTCATTTTGAATCTATTGTACTTTTTAAAGATTAGACTTTGTTTATTTTTGGTTTAATCAAAATCTTTTTTGAAGAAAAAGCGAGACAGTATAGTGTACATAGATTTTAAATTGCCATATACACCTCCGTGTTTTAGCTTTATCTTTTGACATTCATGAAATGATAAAATCGTAAAAAAAACCTATTGAGTAAAATACGTTTATCTAAAATTTTAACGAACTCAACTGTTTATTTTTTCAAAACGTCTTGTCAGAATTGATTAAACGTTATTAGGAATATAATAATTTAATTTTCCTTTCATTCTATTCCCTGTTTATTAATTATCGTTAATCGTTTTTGCGTTTTAGTTCCACCAACAACACAAAGAGTATCTGGACCATCTCATTCAACAACTGGTAATACACAATTTAAGAAACTTCTTCATTTCTTGTATTACTTTTCCATAATGCAATTTATTTAATCTGGAATGCCAACTCTTCCATGTATTGTTTTTAAATTTCTTTTCATTTTATTTATTTGAAATTTTGTATTTTATTTTTGTACAAACTTGACAAAACGTACATATACGTCAATCTAACAGTGTAATTATCGTAGCGATCATTATTTCTTAGTACAATTGCTCTCCTTCGCTGCTTCTTAATTAATTAAAACACATATTGTCAAAATAATCGTATATCAAGATAAAGATTTTTCAGTCCAACTTGCGTGGGATAAATGGATTTTGTGATTAGTATACTAAATATCCAATTGGAGTTCAGTGTCACCATTTGTAAGAATGTAATGTTCTGTCTTGTTGAAAAACATTTTTAGCAAGGATATGATACCAATCAAAAAATGTTTTAAAGTTCTGTAATTAGTTTACAAATACAAATTCTGTACTCTTACAAAACTGATATATTCATGCCCCAAATTGATGGGAATAGTTATTTTCAACAAATACATTGTACATTAACAAAGCACCGTTTTCAAAATCCAGACAGCTTGTAAATATAACAAGACACTTGTTCCATTTATATGGTTTTTAAATTGAATTAAATTCAATTGGGGACGTGTGTATTGCTTTGTCATATAGGGATACGATTTTTAGGTAATAAATTTTCATTGGTATTTCAGAAATAAATACAGTAGAAAACATGTATTAACTGAGTCAAAATTACAAGTAGCAGCGAGTTCATGAGAACTTAAGGTATCCGATCCATATAAGACCCAGATTCAGTGAATCTGGATGCAAAACTGATGTATATGGGCTGAATAATCAGTATACTTGGACATAATTGTCTTGTTTAATTATTTTAAAATACGTAAGAGTGGAATGTGTCCTAACTAATGACCTTTTCCTTTGCTCCCCTTTGCTTTTATTCTATAAAATTTAATTCTAAAAAAATCTATACGGTATAAAATTTATTTTCAATAGTTTTTGTATTCCTAATGATAAAATACATCTTTCCACCAGAGCATTTATTGATATTCCAAGTATTTACTTTTTTATTCAAAATATGTGCTTATCCCCAAAGACCTTAATGCAATCTTCATTAATTAGTTACTTCTTAGTTAATAATATTTTTGAAAATTTCTCTCGGTAAATCTTTTTCTACTTTAAAATGCTTTAAATTAATATCAAAGTATGAAATACATGATGGATATTCAAGGTTGGAAAAATTAGGTCCTAATATGGATCGAATACCTTAAATCAATTAAAAGGCACGTTTTGAAAGTGATTTTACTGAGGGTTTTTTTTTTGGAAATCTTTTTTTTTTCAGGGACTGCAAATTCAGCCACTAAACGGACTCGAACCCAGGGTATGGTCAAAACGTTACCGTATTTGTCTGTACATGTACTTTAAACTTATTACACTACAAATGTATTAAATTTGCCAAAATTTTATTAATTTAAAAAACACATAAACTTACTAATTTTAAACTGTAAATCAAAGGTTAAATGATAAAGTTATCTTAAACTGTATATTTAGAATGCAATAGCAGATTCTCAAGTATTTAATCTGGAGATAAAACTTTATGTATTAATGCATTAATGTATTAATAATGTATTATGCACCTTCTTTAAATTTCATAAAGACTAGTATAATCTTAGCATAAAATTAACAACAAAACATCATTAATCTATGATTTGTGCTATCGGGTTTTTTTTTACACTGTTTTATTATTGGGTCCAGGAATTAATTGAACCCAAAATGTACTAGTTAAATTTTTTAAAAGGTCAAATTCCGATAGCGATTTTAATTTTTTTTTTAAATAAATTATTTGTAGGGACCACTTTACTTCCAGCAACTCAGCGGACACAAACAGTTACAGTGGTCCAAGGTACGTCATAACTTTAGTGTGTTTATTTGTACTCTATATAATGAAGTAATTAAAGCAATATGAGCTTTATTTTTTTAGAATTTTATTTTGCTGCAAAAACCTGCTAGTATGCTAAGTCTGCATGTAACTTAAACTTTTATGAAAATTAAAATTTAAAAAAATCATTGATTTTTGTCAGAAGAAAGATTTTTCTTCTAAGGAATATATAGTTCAATTTTTGTACAGGACGACAATAATTCAATTGTGCTTCAATTAAGGCTTCTTAACGGCTTTCCCCACAAAAATAAGGCTAACAGAAATTTAAAAACCATGATATTTTTTGTCATTTTAGTAGAAAATAACATTTTCGTAAAAAAAAAAATTCAGCATGAAAGTTGCAGATCATATTGCTTTAAAAGGCTTTATATCTTTGTGTTTGAGAAAAACTTCAATCCTGCACAAAATTGTATAGATTTAATGTTTATACACGGTCTGAATTTGCAGTCAGTATGCATTTCTATACATAACTTAAAATTCAAAAGAATACTATCTCAGCTGAAATTTTAAGAAACAAATTCATGTAAATATTATGCAAACACTGCATGTAAGAAACATTAATCATATAAAACTTGGCATGTTTTGATCTAAATTAAGAGCTTTTCTCTTGAAATGGATTTAAAATTTAGAGAAACACGATGTTTGCCTCTATACAACGAGATTATTTCTATCTTGTGAAGATATACACTCATGCATATGTATTCACGATTTATTCTACTATTAGAATATAAGGTATACTGGTACAGTATATTTGTTGCAATTTTTTCAACTGGCAAGATAATTAAAAATTTCACAGTAGACCATGCGAATTTCAACTTATTCTCTTTTGATAAACTCTTGTGATAAATACCCTTAATCCTATACGTGCCGTGTTGAAATGGGACGATTTGAAACACTTATCTGTCCAATAAATCCAGAGTGAAGAGTTCAAAGACAGTGGCTAACAGAAAATCTTACTTTGATCCGAAAAATCCGGCTAATAAACTTTATTCAGACACCTTTAACATATTCCAAATCCACTCGTTTATTAAGTAAATTTTCGGGGTTCATTTTACTACTATGATTTTGGAAACTGATTTCAAAACATAAACGATATTGGTTTCCTGTCCAAGCGTGAAATAACAATATCCCCCCCCCCCCCCCCATATTTTGTTTTTCATAAAGATTTAACAGTTTAGCTACAAAACAGTCAGTTTTCTGCGGTTTCCTTAACTTTGAGGCTTAATTGAATTTTTCGATTTTAGTTGACAAATATCTGGTTCAACGACAAATATCTGGTTCAGCGACACATACCTGATCCAACAACTTGGATGGCGTGAAATTGTGTTGTACATGTTTTGTTTCTAAATATTTTACCATTTTTCTTTTTACAGGAGGAACTCTTCATTCTGTTGGTAATGGAACGGCACATGCAGATAACACCAAGTCAGGTTTATCCAGTAAGTTACATGATAATTACAAACAGCGTTAAGGGGGTGTGTGCGGATATCTTGTACAATTGAGAATAAAAATGTAAACATTTCTTGAACTTGCTTGTTTCTGCCCAAAACTGTTGTCTAATGGTACAAAAGCAATAAATATGGGGTTCTACATGTTGTTTTGTATGCAAATTACGCATTCAAGAACAGCACAATACCTTTTTAATCACTTAGAACAGCTGTAGAACTGCGCAGCTGCAGACTTATTTTAAAGGTTTAAAAATATGAAAAAAAATTAGAATGGGGTTCATTGGGGTCCTCTCTACAACCATTTGTGGAGTAAAAGGTTGAATTTTGCACATTATTGTAGTAACTTTGTTCAAAATAGGGTACCCTGTTTTTATCAGTCGGCATTTTTGAGACCCATTTTAAGAATAGGGTTCCCTCTTTTGAGACAAAGTTACAACTTGAATAAGAAAGTTTGGACCTTCCCTCAACAAATGGTTGTAGAGTGGTCTTTTTTTCAGATTTTAAGACTGTAGCTGCGCAGGTCTAAGTGATTGATTAAAAAAAGCATTGGTCTGCTCTTGTATGTGTAATTTACATACAAAACAACATGTAGAACCTCATATTTATTGCTTTTTCAACTTTTGACAACAGTAGTTGCCAGTTTTGGACAGAAACAAGCCAGTTTAAGAAATGTTTACATTTTTATTCTCAAATGTACAAGATGGCCGCAAATCTCCCTTAATGAGTGTTATATAATGAATAATAAACATAATAAGTATTCATTTATCAATTAATTCACACTGTATTAAACCCTGGACTATGTTAACTTTTTTCAGCCGAAGAAATCGCCATTATAGCGGCAGCAGGAGCGGCAGCCCTCTCCTGTCTCGCCTGTTTTCTTATTGCTTTACTGTGTAAACGAAACAAGAGAAGAAAGGTTGAGCCTGAAGAGAAACCAAATATAAATGGAAGCGCACCGGCATCAACGGCCGCACCTTCTTTTGTGAAGTCTTGAGTTTAAACAATGCCAAAAACGATAATTGTCGCAAACTATCTAGCACTATTCGTGTGTACGATGTTATACATTTGTTACTTTGTAAATAAATAGCATACTTCAGTATCTACACTGCAAATCTGGTAAAGTCATTTATTTCATGGTGATATGTACGAACATGTTGTATAATAAGCTGTACAAGAGAAAATTTTGTGAAGAGGGTGTCATATTATTAACTGGTATTAAATAAATGTTGTCATTATTTGATGTAATAAGAAAGGAATATTCATAAACCAATACCGATTGTTTGAATTTGCGCATGTGCAAGAGAATAGTAATCGAGGACTAGAAGTGATAAAAAAATTGTTAACAGCAACAAAGCAAATCTGACTTTAAAGAGAGAGAGAGAGAGAGAGAGAGAGAGAGAGAGAGAGAGAGAGATTTTTAGTGTCCCGAAGAAGGCAATGGATGTCCCAGATTTTGACAATTTAATTTTTGGTGTCGTTGGCCATAATTATATAAGATGGAAAGCACTAAATAAAATCAATAACACTAGGCATCGTGTGGGATGTTCGTGCACAAAGACGTGACTTTTCATCGATCAGCAATATCCAATGCATGTACATGTACGTGGATAAAAAATAATACAGACGAGAAAAAAAAACCTATATCAAGAGATCGAACAAGAAAGATAAAATTCTTTATATACATTCAAAACTCTACAGTCAAACCAAATGTAACTTTATTGATGTCTTTACCGAGATTTAAAGACATTTACCAGTATTTAACCTATGTAAGGAAATGTTACACGAATCTTGCTCTAATACCATATTATTGATGAATACAATCATATGACTGTCTACATGTCGATATTTTTAAAGTTTAGTTGAATACAGTAACACTGTGCCGGATAATTATGCTAGTGCCAAGGTGGCATTTTTGCACCCGCTTAGGATGCAGTTTCGGAAAAATCCAAATATACCAAACCATTGACCATTTTCTTGAGAGTGTATAACCAGTTTTGCTTTTAGTGTGTTTTACCTGACGGGCGAGATATTTACCTTTAAAAATTAATATCCCATAGGAAAATGATAATTCCCATAGGAGAAACGATTCTCCTACAGGAAATATTGACAATCCTATAGGATTTTCTAAAAATCCTATAGGAATTATATTTCCTATTGGAGAAAACTATTTCCTATAGGAATTTGACTCGGACAGGTAGTTTTCCTATAGGAAATTAAAATTTCCTATCGGATTTTATCAAATCCTTTCGGAATTCTATTCCTATAGGAAGTTCTTGTATCCCAATAGGAAATGTCTAATTTCCTATAGGAATATTGTTTTTCCTATGGGAAAAATTATTTTCCTGCAGGAATTAAGTTTTGAAAAGCAAATATTTCACCTGGCAGGTGAGTTACAATGGTAACAAAGGTGGTTGTAAACTCTTTAAGCAATGGTCTATCACATGGCATATTTGAATTTTTCGATATATGCAGCTTAGACGGGTGCAAAAATGCCACCTTGGCACTGGCATAATTATCCGGCACAGTGTTCAGTGCTGTGTACATACTGAACGCCTCCTACAAGACCAAACAATGTTTTACTTTTAATATAAAAAAAACCGTCAGTGCTTATGTAGTTTGAAAAAAATTACAAATATCTTAATTCGGCAATCTATATATCAATTCGAGATTTGAATTGATCAGAAAATTTCATTGGCGGATTTCAATTTACTCAAGCCAAAGGGATACCCCACCCCCGACATATTCACAAAGACAAAGGACAAGGAAGAGAGAGGCAATTGATTGTCTAACTCTCACGACACACCAAAGTTCTTTACTGATGCCGACTTTCATTTTTGCTATATTTATGGGTCTTCCAGATATACAAGTAATGCTCTCTCTCTCTCTCTCTCTCTCTCTCTCTCTCTCTCTCCCCACACTGCCTTAGATAATGTCAGTCATGTACCTATGATTACACGTAGGTTTTACCTGCTATAAGGGTTATCAGGCCCCAGGCGAGATCCCGTATCATCAGTCGGCCTCCTTTCTGTTGAACAGAGAGAAGAGAGCCACGGATTGTTTCACTGAACCTGCATGCGAGAACGACAAGTCATCATGCCTATATAGTGAGTTTCTATCTGTATTCTTCCACTTAAATGTAACATTTTTTCTTAGATGTTTTCTTCTCGATTTCATCAGTTGTATGAATATTTTATCAAAGAATTATCAGAATGGTGCATGTATGAAGAAACATCTTTCCATGAATCGAAACGTTTCTGTCTGCATATAACATACCGCCTTTTAAATGTCTGACTGTCGAAACAACTGACAACAAACAAATTATAAAGAATTATGATACCAATTGCCAAGTTTAAAGTTCCCTATCAAATTTATCTTCTCTAAAAGTTCTGGCAAGGCACGTAGCATCGTTTTTTTATGAAAGTGGGGAGGGGGCATACTCATCCAAAAATCTTGACAAGCAAAAACCAAAAAAGGGGAGGGGGCAATTTCGCTAAATCATAAAAATCTTAATCCGGGGGTGGGGTGGGGGTGGGAGGGGGTAGTATGCCTCTAACTCCACTTTCACTGTTATTTTCCTTATTTTTCAATGCAACTTGCGTCTTAAAAATGAGGACAACTCCGTAATATTTTAATTTTATATGTTGATTTATGATTGGGGAGGGGGGGGGGGGGGGCAGGCCTGATGCTACGCGTGCCTGTGGTGGCCACGAAGTATAACTGTAAACTGAGGGACATAGACGTATCATTCCGCCTTTCTCCCCTGATAGCCTCGTCTCATAAAGGACTTATTGAAATGAGAAAGCGTTATTGATTTTCTTCTGTCTTTTCTTGTCTTTTCGGTGAAATTTAATTTGATGTGACCAAAATAAATTCCATCGAGTATTGTTCAAAGTTATTTATTTTTTAAATGACAACGGTATCGAATGATTTCTAATTTTACACTCCCTTAAACACTAATACTAGAATATATTATTGTTGTTTACCAATTTTTGTCTTGAAACTACAGTTCTTGATATGTATTTTAATGCATGTACTAAATGTAGTCTTTTAAAGAAGTATTTTATCTTATTGGAGCACTTTTATTTTATACGCTCTAAATGTGTTTATATTTTTTGCCATTTTTCATCTTGCAACTATTATTTTGATGCATGCACTACTTAATGTGTTTATTTTTGGTCATTAATTAATATAATTCTAAATTGTAGTTTATGATTATTTTTTTTTAAAGGAAGTACATGAATATAACTCAAACAGCTAATGTTCCGATAAAATGTTGAAAATTTTTATCGAAAACTGTAATTATTGTAGACCTGAAGCATGCTAACACTCAACATGGTCAGCACTCATAAAACCAATCCATATTTTCTAACATGCCATATTGAACTCTAAATAATGAAAATAAAACACCAAATCAGATTCACAACAGATTTATTGTTTTCATGTATTGTAATATACCCCCCTCTGTGGCATTGTTTGGTCTTGGCTTCAAGACAATGAGTAAAATATGTGTAAATAAAGTATTTGTAAATTACATCATAATTTTACAATGGAAATGCCATTAGTGCATTGACACCAAATGGGTATGGTCAAAAACACATCATTGTCTAAAAAATTCAACAATTTTCAAACAACCAACTGTGCAAATTTATTCTTTCCGGTTAACGGCAAAGAAAATATTTGCAACATAAAAAATTAGCAAATGGCTCAAAAACAATATTACAACTTCAACAATTGCAATCAATATAAATGCAAAACACCAACTTGGTCAACTCAGATTCCGGTAAACGGCAACCCGAGACAAAAATTGTTCAACTTCAAATTGTCATTATCAAATAATTTCAACTGCACATCAATTGTGCACAAGTAGATCGGGAACAACACGCGCATTCATCTAGCATGAAGACAGAAACAACAAGTAGCACATTCTTCAAAATGCAATTTCATGAAGTGGTTGGTTTTCTAGTCGAGACTCCTTAATTGACTTTAGTCAATTAAAAAACTGTGAAGGTTAACCAATACTGAATCTGTGAGCCTTTTTCCCATCAATGATTTCTTGAAGCTCATCCTGAAATATAAAGTTCAATACGCAGTAAAATTCTTATATTTAAACAAATCAAAGGGGTAACAAGGGTGGGAGGGGAAAATATTTTTCTCACAACTATTTCATGTGCATCCCGGTTGCTGCCTTTTTCAAAAAGGAAGTTTGTTAAACGTAAACCAAAACTGTACAAATGTCCGGAATAAAAAATTCCGGAATAATTAAAAAACTTTGCTTCACTCTAAAATAAATTGATTTATTTTTTAATTAATAAATCTTATTATTGTAGACCTGAAGCATGCTAACACTCAACATGGTCAGCACTCATAAAACCAATCCATATTTTCTAACATGCCATATTGAACTCTAAATAATGAAAATAAAACACCAAATCAGATTCACAACAGATTTATTGTTTTCATGTATTGTAATATACCCCCCTCTGTGGCATTGTTTGGTCTTGGCTTCAAGACAATGAGTAAAATATGTGTAAATAAAGTATTTGTAAATTACATCATAATTTTACAATGGAAATGCCATTAGTGCATTGACACCAAATGGGTATGGTCAAAAACACATCATTGTCTAAAAAATTCAACAATTTTCAAACAACCAACTGTGCAAATTTATTCTTTCCGGTTAACGGCAAAGAAAATATTTGCAACATAAAAAATTAGCAAATGGCTCAAAAACAATATTACAACTTCAACAATTGCAATCAATATAAATGCAAAACACCAACTTGGTCAACTCAGATTCCGGTAAACGGCAACCCGAGACAAAAATTGTTCAACTTCAAATTGTCATTATCAAATAATTTCAACTGCACATCAATTGTGCACAAGTAGATCGGGAACAACACGCGCATTCATCCACATGGCGAAAGTGAATGCATGCACTGCATGTATTCAGTGAAGCCACCGCCACCAAGTGGGGGAAGCGGGTAGTTCCTTAAGCCTAGACCTTGCCACATCCCACATGAACAATAAACTTGGTTCAAAACTAGTAGAGTTTGGGATAAACAAGTATCCCAGTTTTGCTAAATTGTTCAATAGCAGCACAAATTGTATTTAAAAATATTTCAGTTCCTTTTTCAGACAAATGAACACCATCCCTGTCAAACAACAGCTCATCATTGGGTTTAATATCTGGGTACTTAATGTAGCCACCCCCCTTTCTAACAAGCTCAGCTGCAATGGAGCTGTTTAACCTTTTTAAAGATTTGTTCATGGCATTGACATCTTCAGAGTATCTCCATTTCCTCCTAGGTAACAATTGTGACCATATAATTTTTGTATCAGGCAGAAGTAGCTGAATTTTCCCTAAAGTGGTTTTGACATTCTCAATTAACTCTTTCAACTTTGTTTTGCCCATGTCATTTGCAGCACAATGCATTATCAAATACTGGGGTTTGTCATTAACTTTCAACAAAGTTTTAATTTTTTTATACATGTCTGTCCAGATCATACCCCCTTTTCCTTGCCACCACATATTTATCCCTAACCTCTGAAGACCCAAGGACACTCCACCTGGCCTATCTCTGGCTGCAACAAATGCTCTTTTCACTATAGAAGAACCCACAAACCAAGCTTCAATTTCTGAAAAAATATTTTTAGTAAATGTGACTGTAATTAAGACCACTACATTCTTAAAATCTTATATATGATTTGTAAGAGTTGGATTTCCACCTACCAGCTTTACAGATTTCATCATCTGACAAGCCCAATTTGGCTGCATTGGTAGCCGCACCTATTCGAAAAGAATGGGATTTGTACTTAGTGCTATCAATGCCAATTGTTTTCAATACTTTGCTCAACACCGATGTAAACTGAAAACGAGTAAGCGGCTGCCCCCCAAAGTGGCAAAACAAGTTGCCTTGTCTAATGGGTCTAACTTTTAAAAATTCTGCCATAATATAAACTGGCTTTATGCTAGTTAATGATTGAACATTCTGAATAATAACCATTTCCCCCTTTCCCCTTTGATCAGCTTTGGAGTGTTCCAGATATAATTTCATTAAAGATTTATCTGATGACAACTCCAGGTTTTTAAATTGGACTGCATGACCTACAGCTTGTTTTTTCCCCTCAGTTATCTCACCTACCCTAAAATATCCAAAAAAAGCTAAACTATAAGCAGCTGCAAAAAGTTTTGCTTCATAAATATCATTGCAGACAATTGGCAATGATTTCAATATGCTCTCCAAAATGTTTAATGTTATTGGTAATCTGATATCTTTAGACTTAGCCTTTCTTCTATAACCTTCTAATAATTTTCTGACTATGAAATTTTGAGTCACATCTGTGTAATTATACAACTTGAGATAGTATGAAATTCCAGACAGATAGGTCTTTGCTGTAGATTCTCCCAACCCTCTTGCTGACATGTAACCAACAAATTGTATAATTTGCTCTAAAGGAGGGGGCCAAAGCCTTTCAAGGCTGATAGTATCACGAAATTCCTCAAAACATGTCAACCCTTGTCTGTATGTCTCTTGTGTATTTTGTGCTGTTGCTAGTTGTAATAATTTGTTCACTTCATCTCTGACATCATTGCTAGAAATTCGTCTGGAATGGTCTCTGGGTTCAAGTCTGCCCACTGTGCTAGCTGACGGAAGTGATGAAACTGTTTACGAGATAAAGAATCAGCTATATTATTCTTCTTCCCTAATATGTGTTGTGCTTTAAACATGATGTCATTTCTAAGGAGCAAGAGTACCAATTTCCTTAATAATACCATAACCCTTTTTGATTTTGATGTTTGCCTGTTAACTATGGATACTAAAGCATTGTTGTCAATATACATTATGATTTTTTTGTTTGCAAAATATTTTTCCCCCACAAATACATTGCCAGTAGTATAGGCACTAATTCCAGAAATGACATTTCCTTGAAGATTGAGCTTTCCCAACCAAGGGGCCATGACCAGTAAGACCAATGACCCTGACAGTAAGCACCGCACCCTAATTCTGGATTTCCACTGCTGTCGGTGTACAACTCGATATTGTCACTGCTTAACCACTCACTTTCATGGATCAATCTTACCCCATTAAAGTCTTGCAAAAACTTTAACCACATCATTATATCTTCCTTGATACCACTACCTAATTTTATATGATAATGAGGTTTGGTTATTCCACAAGTTGCATCATAAAACCGCCTATTAAAAGCCCTTGCATTTGGGACACCTTTGCTAAAAAAATTTAAACTCCCAACAATACTCTGAATTTCCTGAAGCTGGAGAGATTTTTTTATCAAACTTGATGTTAGAAGTGCAGTTAATTGCTGTATTTTTTCTGGTGGGATTCTTACAACCATGTCTGAGGTGTCTATTTCTAAACCTAGAAAAATTATGTTTGTACAAGGACCCATGGTCTTTTCTTGTGCCAAGGGAACACCAATGAATTCGCACAAGTCCTGGAACCCTCGCATCAGCTGAACACACTCATCTGAACCAGAGGCACCCAAAAATAAAAAATCATCTAAATAATGAAAAATTTTACCCGTTTCAATTCGTCTTTTCAATTCCCATTGCAAAAATGTTGAAAATTTTTCGAATAGATTACAAGAAATTGCACAGCCCATTGGCAGGCACTTATCAATATAATAATTTCCCTCAAACTTGAAACCTAGAAGGTCAAAATCTCCTGGGTTTATAATCATTAGTCTAAATGCAGACTTTATGTCCATTTTTGCCAAAACAGTGCCTTTACCTAACCGTGCAACTTCCTGTAATACCTGATCTAGAGATGTGTATGCAACCGAACAGTCCTCTGGGTCTATGAAATGATTAACACTATTCATTTCTGGATAAGAAAGATGTGTTATTAATCTCCAGCTACCTCCAGACTTGGGGACTATACCTATTGGCGAAACTCTTAAGTTGGATATTGGTTTGTTTGAAAAGGGGCCTGCAATTCTGCCTAGAGAAACCTCACTATTTATTTTATCCCTTGCTGCTTCTGGAAATTGCAAAACAGATTTTAAATTTTTTGATTCACCCCCTAGCCTTGGACCCTTATAGCCAATTCTAAAACCAAACTGAAAACCTTGTAATAATTCAGTTCCTATAGCCTTATTTGAATAATTTTGTAGTAGTGGTTTTAAATTCTGAATTTTAATTGGGGTATATCCCAACTTCCAGACATTGAGCCTAGTAGTGATTGCCTCTACCCCCTCTAAAATGGAATGCTCCTCTACTCCCTGTATTTTGGTACTGTCCCCTATTTCCTCTATTGGAGCCCTGACTACGAAATGGCTGGTCCCCCCTGGATGACTGCATCTGCTCTTTCTTTGGGCAAATTGCTAGCGGATGCTGGGCATTACATTTTATACACTGATGCAAATAACCGCAGGGTGCCTTGAAACAAGACCCCTGAAAATTATATGTATAACACTTCCTATTCTGACTCTGGTTTTGTGTATCAGCAGCCAGAAATGACCTACTTATAGGTGTAATGTAAATTAACCACAATTCTGAGTCAACTGTCCCCCATGCTCCTGATGGGTTTTTTGCAAGCTTTAATCGAAACTGCTGGTCATACTCTTTAAATCCTAAACCGGATGACCTAGCTGCTGCTAACCTAACGTCATTCATGTATTTCAAGAGATCTAAGGCTTTAGTAGGATGAGCCTCCAAATAAATGCTTGCAAATATGATAAAAGCATCCGTCCATTGTTGAATATTAGTAATATTTTTTGCATTTTTTTCCGTAGCTTGAATCTCACCGTTAACCATAACAAGCGATTGTTTTTGAGGCTCATTGGAATTAACAAACATTTTTGCCAAGTCTACGTACTGACCGTTGATTATTTTGTTTTTCACCTCTGGAGAGACATTTAAACCTAAAACGTTGTTATAGCTAACAATCATTTGAGGAATATCATTGTGTTCAGTAAAATTTTGAACTGTACCTGATTCCGGGCAAGGTTTTGGGTTTCCAACCACATGGTCAACCTCCGGGGATTTCTCAACTGTCTCCGAAGTGTCCCTGTTTACAGATTGCCCCCTCTTTGCTTTTGACTGCTGTTGATTTTTTGTCGGACCTTCTCTCCGCTCTGCAATCCGGATACTCTTCTTTACTTTTGGCATGATGTGCGCACGCTAACGTCAGGCCAACAGAAATCCACCAACATCGACTTAATCCTTTATTTTTTTCGACTATCGACGTAAATATTGCGACTGTAAATTGTTACTAGAACCACTTTCAATAATCTCGCACGATATTTTGTACAAAAGATTCACTTATTTGAAAATATTTTTCTCACAACTATTTCATGTGCATCCCGGTTGCTGCCTTTTTCAAAAAGGAAGTTTGTTAAACGTAAACCAAAACTGTACAAATGTCCGGAATAAAAAATTCCGGAATAATTAAAAAACTTTGCTTCACTCTAAAATAAATTGATTTATTTTTTAATTAATAAATCTTATTATTTTTAGAATCAGACATCTTCGCTAGCAAAGGGTTTACGATCCACTCTGCTCCTCTACAACCCTTGGCAGATTTAGCAAATGTTTTCAGAAATAACACAGCGCCGTCTAGCGATTGAGTTACATGTACATGTAAATTAAAAGCAGCTAAAAGACGTATTTTTCATCTAAGAGGTAATGAAGAAATTTTCGTGAAAAAAGAGAAAAAATAAGAATAATTTTAAAAAAGACACATATTTGTAATAATATATCATATGTTATTCATTAATCACGTAAAATTGTAACAATTATACTATTTAAATTTTGTATGAAAACACTATGAACTAAACCGCCAATTAGTAGATTCCTTGCGATCATCTAGCTTCGCAGCCAATCATATTCCCATGCGCGAGTTTTGATTTTGTCGGCTAAATCTGCCAAGGGTTGTAGTGGAGCAGAGTGGATCGTAAACCTATGGCTAGCGAAGATGAGAATCAGAATGAACCTGCACTAGAGCCGTTTTGTCACGGATACACCGGTCCCTCGTGGATGACTGGCTATTTGTCCTCACCTTGTCCATTCCACTACACGCTAGGTTGTATAGGTACATGTATGTGCCCTAGTGGCTGTCTGTAGACTGAAGTTAACTGTATCAGTAAGTACCTTACTAACTCTCTACAGTTAGCTGTATCGGTAAGTACCTTAATGGAATTACTCTTTTGTGTTAGATTTATCGGTAAGTACCTTACTTACTCTTTAGGGTTAGCCGTATCGGTAGCTAACTTACTCTCTATAGTTAGTTGTATCGGTAAGTAACTTACTACCTTCTGGATCCAGCTGTATCGGTAAGTATCCGACTTACTCTCTACCTCTGCCCTTTGATGGCCCCATAATTGTCTAATTGGCATGGTGAGTAGCCATTCGGGGGAAAACAAGATATGGCAATCAAAACGCCGTATTAACCTGGGAATAAATACACACAACCACCACATCGTTATGTTAACAAAATAATTAGTTTTTCTTATATAAAAATGATAAATCTATCTATCTTAAATTAAAATAAGAGATGTTTGTGAAACACTAATGCTCCCCTCCCTTGGAAACATCCACGAAGAAAATGAACGGAAACTGCAAATAATTGGAATTTTTCTAAGTCAAAGGGGCATAACTCTGTCGAAAATTGCTCGATTGTAACCAAAATCGGACTTGACCTAAACATTATTATGATAAATCTGTATACCAAATTTCATATCAATATGTGCAACCTCTGCGAAGAAATTGAACGGAAACTATTGGTGGACCGACAGAGAGACAGACAGACGGACAGCAGCAAAGCAATATGCATCCCCTTCTTCGAAGGGGGGGGGGGGGGGGAGGGCATAACAAAATCACCTATCATATAATTTCAATAATTTAGAAAACATGAACCTTAGATAAATGTACCTTTTTTCTAAGATTTGACAAACTGTTCGAACTAAGTATCTTTACTATAACGGTATGGAATTTTGGTAAATTAACAATTCATTACATAAATATTTTGGAGGTAAGAAGAATTTTAAAATTATTTCCCAAGACATATCATATTTCCCTTGGGTGGGGCTCTTGGAATATTTTTTCTGGGGGGGGGGGGGTGATTAAATCGTCATATCTCTCGAATAATCATATTATTATTACATGTAATTGCGGAAAATATTGTCAGTGCGGAATCTGTGAATGTTTGTTATTCATTATTAAACATTGTCTACTCACAGGTCTAAGTTTTTATTCCGTGAGTAATTCTAATAAAGATACCGACCAATCGGGTTTATCCGGTAAGGTCGAGCCCGATGAAAAAATGATCGTCGGCAGGGCATCACAATCAACAGTCCCTTCTTCTGCGCGTCCATGAGATTATTAAGCAATGACTGTCACATATGATAGATGCTGTTAGGATTGTAAATAAAACAGATACTTTTGTTGTTCGTCTTTTTTCATTGAACGTACATGCAAGTCCTTTCTTTAAACCGCAAAATATATATCAATCAAAATAACAGAAACTCCGGAGAATACAATCAAATAAATCTGGTCACCATTCAATTTTCTCTCCATTGTATGACAAAAGACATCCCGAGTTTTCAGTTGATAACTTCGAGAGAACATTTAAACAGTCTTTTATGCTCTCTTCCGGGGATAGAGTAGCTTCCTGTCCACCGATTCCGGTTCTTACCCAACCTGGATGTAATGCCGCCACGAGAATCCCTTTAGTTTTCAGTTCTTCATGAAGACTTTTAGTAACCATATTCATTGCTGCCTAAAATTCACAATATAAAGCTACGTGTAAATTGCATGAAAATGTGAGCAATTTTTAACTTTGTTTCAGATATTTAGAAACATGATGTGACGTCGTTTTCAGTCGACCTCACTGACCTTTGATGGGCGGTACCCGTACATCCCACCTGACCTGTTTTCTGCTATAGACCCGAGTATGCTAGAAATGTTGACTATGGCTGCCCTATTCCAACTGTCTGGTCCATTGTATAAACTTGCCGCTCTCAAAAGTAGGGGCATCAGGGACTGAAAATACAGCATTACAACCAGTAATTTAGCGAAATATAAACTATAATGTACATACAAGTTTTACATGTTGAAACACTGAAATGTTCTGTGAGTTTCAACATGTAAGTTTTAATCAGAGAGAAATAAAATACTTATTACTGACGAAGAGCATAAGCGGTACCGTGTGGGGTAAACCATCGTGCCTACGAAAAACTTGAAAATGGATCTACATGTACGTGTAATATTGGAGCTACATGTACTCGAAATGTGTTTATAATTACTTCATCTCAATAACTGAAAAACTTTAATCATGAAAAGCATAATTCCAATATGAAACCACTTGGCAATCTTAGAATAGGAATATACCTACCTGTGTCACCAGAAGGGGTCCAATTACATTGGTGTCGAATTGCTCCAGGAGATGGTCCCGGTTGAGATTACCGACGTACTGCCTTTTTCTAATCATGCCGGCATTGTTGATAAGTAGATTCAGTCCCTTGTCCCCCACACGATCCTCCACTTGCCTGGCCGCGGCATCGATGTCGGTCTGACTGGTCACATCTACCGAACAAAGATATCAATGATATCACAGTACAGATCCACGAATACCATGTTTTACCACCTTCAACAAAAACTGTATCAACTGATAAAACGAGAACCAATAGTACTAAATACTAGTTTAAAACATAGTAAACGGGTATAATTATTGATAAAACTAAACACTTCTTTAAAACTGTAATAAACTTAGCTGGATTCATAATACAGCTGGGTCAGAAATACAGCAATAATTATAATATACGGACTAGTTTATTAACGGTAAAGTGCAAACTTAACTAATACCTGCAGGCCTTTTATCTAAATAGTTCCATCACAAATACCACATGACCACAATGAAACTTATACATTGCATCTGCATGTTGTTTTTTTTGCAAGCATGACAACCATTTTCCAATGAATTTTAATTTTCATCTGATACGGACATTTCTATCAGGTGTTTTTATAAATATATAGACTGGTTAAGTACCGTTGGTATTTATTCTTACGTTACACGTCACGGTTTTTTTTTATTTGGTGTCCTTAAACTGCTTACCTAGTTTAATTATTTGAATTCTGTCGTTCTTTTCTTTCAGAATTTTTAACTCCTGTAAAAACAAAAAACAAAATAATTTTCAAAATTTATATAATTAAATCAAATCTGTGTTAACTAGATCAGTTCAACATAGAAAGATTTCTCTTTTCTGAATATTAAAACTTACATGTATTTCTAAAAAGTAGCTAGTCTATGTAGCAAATCGAATCTTACCAGTTTGATAAATGCCCGGGTATGAACAACAGACCAGATAACCAAAAGGCAAATTCAGAGATAAAATCCGTTAACATATTTTAAAATATTGAATTCTTTATTTGTTTTGTTTTTTTTCAAATAGTACTTAAATATATAATAGTTCATTCAATGTCAAAGTTAATAAAGAATGGATTCATTTAAACAATAAAATGCTTTCTTTGGTGATTCATGCGGGATATGATACATGTAATTGGCGACATTGCAGAAAAAATACGCGTTAGCGGGTAAATTTTTTCTGCAATGATCACTACCTTTATAACCCGCATGAATCATCAAAGAAAACATTTTATTGTTTATATTTACATCTTTCTGCTAACAAATTAATAAATTGATTGTAAAAAGTAAGTTAAATTAACTAAATTAATGTTGATGTACATCAGTACGTTAGCTAAAAGAAACAGCCAAATCGTCTCTTTGAATTTCAGTCTGACATCATCATGATTATTTCGTGCGGTCCGTGATTTTTTTTTTTTTTTTTTTTTTTTTTTTGGTCACTGTAGGTTTCGATAAACGATAAACGGGGCGTGTAGATTTCAGTCCTGTCAGTTTCTATAGAGCTATGAATTAACTGTAAATTTCCGTAAGAAATAGATGGAATCATACTCGGTAGATGTAAATTAATATTCTCTTTTGAAAATCATTCATGGACTTTCCGAGATATATCGACATTGAAAAGTGACAATGGACTACACGGACTCAGTGACAACCGATTATTTTTGGCTGTTCAGTCAATAGTATATATATATAAGTAATTTTGTACTTTCTTTCGTGATTCATGTGCTTTGCAGAAAGATATGCATAACCTGTTGATTATGATTATACTAGTATGTTATTTCTTTCTGCAGTGTCTTCACATTCATATGAACAATCATAAAAAAAAATATAGTTAAAAGAGCTGCATTCATGGTTATAATTGTCATATGCAAAGGATACTTAGCTGCAGGTCTGTAGCTCCCTGTCTGAAAAAAATGGGTTTTTTCAGACCGGTTTTTTTTTTACTGCTACACACCTGCAGGCCTAAAGGATACTCACCTCAGCTCTCTCAGGGTCACGACAGGTTGCAAATAGATGATCAGGAGGGTTTCCTAACTTCAAAAACTGTCTGACAAATTCTAGCCCCAAACCTCTGTTTGCGCCAGTTATAAATACCACACGAGGACAAAGCATAACTACATTGAGGAAATTCGAAATTACATTACGCAACTACGCAATTGCAAAATTTTAGAGTTATCTTTCTTTATGCGTTCCGATTGTGTTACATTAATATTCAAGACAGGCATGTGGGGGGGGGGGGGCACTTTTTCTCGCATCAGGCATTTTTCTTAAATTTTCATATATAAAATTGAATTATAAATTATAGTGGATTTGCCCCCCCCCCACTTTTTGGGGGAGGATAGAAAATAATCGAACATTTCCTTCTTCTTTTTTCTTGTCAAGATTTTTAGGGATGAGGTTGCCCCCTCCCCCTTTCACTTTCAAATTTCAAAAACGATGTTACGTGTCTGCAAGAAGGGGTACATGTATAAAAACAATTCTACTTAATAACGCGTGTTAATCGATTATTCGTGCATGACCAATTTAAATATTTTTTGTTCTTAATATTTGTAAACATTAATACACTTTAAAAAACAAAATATAACAAATATTTTTTGCCCATTTTGGGTCAGTTATAGATAGTTGTTCAAGATTCTTTAAATTCCTCTCAAAATACAATTCTAATATAATCTCTCTTTTTTCCCAGCCAGAGCAAACGACAAGATTTTGCAAACTGAATGCACTGAATCTAACAAAAACGTTTTTTTTAAACTAAGCACGTGTGCATGTAGCATTACAAAATCATCCCAAATTCTTTTAAAAGATATGAAATATAATAAATACAAGTATTTCCTTCTTGAAATAAAAACCATTTTATCATGTCTTCCGGAATCTTTGGAATAAAGACCTCTCGAATACTCTATATCTATAATCACTTCAAACCCTGCCTACCTAATAATTATTCATGATTTTGATAGAAAATGTTTTAGTTTAAATAACTACGTTCAAACGAAATATAGTCATCTATAAGTAAGCAAGTAAGTAAGTAAATATTTTAGTATAGTGACATGTGTATGTCAAAAGTATAGTGCAGGGCAATATTATATATAATCGAATTACGCCCGGCCCATTGAACCTATATGTCACTTTGAAATCTTAGAATGTACAAATATAGAATATTTATATATATAATAGTAGATTGAGCGCATGAGTTTACTTTGATTTGTACAGATAATGTTGTCTTACTGTATAAATTAAATTGAGATATTTGGCAGTTTGTCTTTGATTTTTTTTTTCTATATGTAGTTCTTTTGAGTTTAACAGTTCGCAAGCGAAAAAGAAAAATCGTAACAATATTCTTGTGGATTATTTTAATGGCATTGGCGGGTTATTTTAATATTTTTCTTCAATGATTGCAACTTAAACATCCTGCTGAAAAACAGCAGCGAAAGAATTTTTCAAATCTATTTATTATCATTGTAAAACTCAGTTACTTTGAAAGAAATAGTAGTTTGTTAGCGTGTTTTATTAAACACCAATGTCTCTCAATAAAATTGCGTAAAACAAAAATAGAATTTAGAAGTTAAGATTATTGTGGACATGGGTGCAGATAGATCACAGATGCTTCTAATGAGGTATAACATACATTTTTAATTAGCCTAACTGCTCGTGGTTAATTTCGTATCGCTGACATACATTCTCATTGAATTATAAGTGCAGTAAAGTCATGTGCAGTACGATACACGATGTTCATGTATACAAGTAATGCACATGATCCAAACGACCGTAAAATCTTACCTAAATTGTAAGTCATGATTGATTCCTTTCGTCGAGATAGGCACGTTTGCTGTAAAATTGACATTTTTGATAAGACTGTTGTAACCCACAACGTAGGATCGAAATGTGTATATCTTTTAAAAGATGGATTAACTGCTCGACAATGATGGTCGAGTTCCTTTCCCAATGGATAGTGTATATACATACACATGATTCCCCTATATTTTTACCAAGTCTTTCAAATTTATCTTTGCTGCTAGCCCTTTCACAGTTCGCATTTCAAACATGCACCTGGAATCTTACAAAGTTCCAATGATTCTATTAGTTCTCAACTGGTTCAAAATTAATGGTGTATTTTACATATACATATACTAGCAAATCAAACCAACCATAGCAAAACTATCAGTGGGTTTTTATTTTTTTCATATTTCGAACTGCTAAGAGCCAACTCCCTGGGCTATATAATATTGTTGTACAATACATGTACATTACAGAACACAAAAAGTGAATTGTCAAAAAAATAATAATAATAAATACAATAACCATTGATCCCATCTTTATTTCGACTATAAAAGAAATAGGCAAGAACTGTAGTACAGGCACAAGCATATAAATCTTAAGTTTTTAGATAAAATGATAAAAACCACAATGTTCATGACTTTAACAAGCGTAATCCGTTAATTTTAACCTTTTAAAATTGTACTTTATGATTCATATTTTAAAAACCGATACACATTAATATTCCTGGTTGATTATACATATATATTTTTGTTTTTGGTCAAATAGTTATAAATGTAATGAAAATTTATTTTTTTTAATATAGAAAAAAGTTATGATGAAAGTTCCGTTTGCTGATTGGTCACGTGACAACAATGAGTTCCATTTTGCACAAATCCCTACACCACTACCACTTCTCTAGTTATGTCGATGGTGATCATCCTTTGCACCATGCACCTTAAACATGTGTTCTGCAAACCTGCAAAGAAGATAGCAATCGCTTAATGAAGCACAAACCTTTCAACATAGGCGACTTTTATCTCATTATGATAATTCATGCATAAGCGTGGAAATGTATCAAAATTTATAATTTAAAATTACGTTTTTCGCAATTAGCTGAGCGTTAATTGACACTGACACATGAAGATATTGCCGAATGCTAAATAGGGATATACATCAGAATGCAAACATAAAGACGACAACAAGCATTAATTATTGACAGTTTTTCTTAAATTTAGCCGGCGGTTCATCTCCCAAACACAGAACGCAATATTAGGTCAGGATCGAAATGAGATGCGCGCTTTGACATTCGTCATTATAGAGACAATGGTAAAACTTGGGCCCCAGGAGCGCTGAAGTTCTGGAAGGATTTTATTTTTTTAATTCCAGTAGTGACGAAATAATTTGCTATTTCACTCGCTGTCCACGACTTGTGGTAGGATTAAGAATTCATTACTCAAAGGTTGCGCGCATATTGTCATACGAGACAATGGGATTTTAACCATTTCTACGCCTGTTTCGAAATATTGGAATTCTTTTTCCAAAAAATCAAATCCGTGTTTACAACATTTTTTTCTGGATTTAATTTTGCACGTCATTGATCTTTACTATGCGCAACTGTTTAAATGCCTAATCAAATACACTACATGTATATACAATTTTCATAACTTTGCCTCTTATACAAAAATATCAGATCAAATATCCCATGCATGGGATTTCACGTGCGAAAGCAAATCCTGACCAGATAAGCCCCTTTTATTGCTGATGCAAACGATGGAGATTGATTTTGTCAATATGCGCAGTGGGGTGGGGTGTGGGTGGGGTTAAACAAATGCGGTAATTATATAAAAACCTTTATGGAAATTAAAACATGAACTGCATACAGGGTGTCCCATAATATCTGATACCATTTACTCTTTGAATATTACTTTTGATTAAATTTATTTAAGAAAAAATCAAATACATTTTTATAAATGTATATGATGTAAATTTTTATTCAACTAATTTTACAAACATTCATAAGTTTTTGACAAATTGGGCGTTGTTTATAAAAACACAAATTTAAAGAGAGTACTCCAAATGACGACGTCAAGTCGATAAGTAAAATTCTTCACAACAGTTACAGTACTAATTCCATTTCTTCAAATCTTCTCACAATTTAAAGAATATGTTGCTTATTGAGTCGCTCTTCCCCAGGGTATTCTGTTTTTATAACTTGTACAACCATATCTGGAGTCTGTGTTTGATAATACAGTTTTAAAACGAAAGATCCCTGCTCTCTTGTCCGATTATCTTGATTGAAATTCAATTTAACCAAAGAAATATGATGCAACTTTGTGGCATCATAAATTAAATAAAAGCACGTTTTTCTCCCAAACTTTTTTCGTAGAAAAAAATTAAAAGATTTTACTCTTTATTCGAGTCACAATTTACAAGATTTTGGTCAAATATTATTTTATTTATACAAATTTCAAATGGTACCAGATATTCTTGGACACCCTGTATATTGTACACGGGGCTTATGCTAGTTGGGTTTAAGATACATTTAATGAGAAGATTTCATTGGGCCCCTTAATCTTTCAGTTTGCTAAGAAGTAGTTACCAATATCGCTGTACCGAATCACGTATCAAACAATGGTTGTATAATGGTCATTGTCATTTAAATGTATATATAAATTCAAAGAAACAACCACAAAATATTACGAAGGAAAACGTCATTACCAAACGTTAATGACCTTTGCGGAATTTTACGTAACGTAATTCTTTCTGACCAAATCTTTTAGGGGGGTTGGGGTGGAGTGGGGGTGTGGGGGAGTAGGGGAGTAGGGGTTTTTCTTTTCATATTTTAATCGTGTAGTAAATTGATTGAAATTCAGCAATGAATGAATGTTTCTTTTGGTATTCAAGAGTTCACTCTTACTTGGCATGGCAGTCCGCCGCATAGTCTCGCTTACAAGACTCCGTGTGGGCCAACTTGTACAGTACCTGTCAAAACAAAACACCATATATTGACATGATCGGTATTAAAACAAAACGACCGCGTCTCGATATGCCTTTTTATAGAAACAGCAAGTGCAAATTGTGATTCAATTTATTTGTCTTTTTTACTGGAGCCAGCTTTTCGCTAACGTATGATTAATAATTTATCAAAATCAGATGCCAAAATGAAATATGTCAGTATGCAAAATTGTTTAGCATTTCTGGACATTCGGCCGTATAAATTTTACATGATTTAATCGGTTAATCAGTTGGTTCTTCGTTGATTGCGAGCCTTACCAAGAACACCAGACTGTGAAGGAGAAGGGTGTAGAAGAAAGCGATGGTCCGAGCCACTTTGTTACTCATGATGAAGCGACCCTGTGGAAAAGTGGTCAAACAGAAGTCATACATGTACAGTTTATTTATAATCTGTAGAGTTAGAGCCCCTCTCTCCATTCCTCCTCACATATATCACCCGTCTATATTGGCATCACTGCCCTCTCTTATATACATGTTTTTCTTCAGTTGTCAAACATAGATCCGCAAACTGAACTAGTGGTCCTAACTGGTTATGCTGCAGATTTTGTTTTAAAACATGGCTATTACACGATGGATAAAAGGACAGTATCACTAGACCATTTCAAGAAACCTGCTTTTTATAACTCGTGAGCTTAGCCTGATACATATAAAACCTACATTAACTAGATATAACCAAAGATTTATTTTACAAATATGCAAAATATTAACAATTCTATAGAATGACTCCTTTTTCTAAAATATATGCGTTCGAGAAATTCGAAATTGCTTAAAATCATACATACTGTTGCAAAACTTTGCTTTTAATAACCTATTGTTTTATCTACATTGAAAGAAATATATCTGGGACAGAATGAACATAAATGCCAACACGTTGTCTCGTAAAAGTCTTTACAATCCTCGACGACAGCAGGATATATAATTGTCCATTTTTCAAATTTGCATGCTTAAAATTAGACCAAAACATTAAATTTCGAAACTTTATTTATTAGTTATTATTATGTGTTTTTTTTTGCATTTGAAGCTAAGCGAATAACTGTAGAATTTGATTGTAGCATTTTCGAGACATAGAAAACCCAGGTAACACCGGTAATACACATATATCAGTCAATCCCTACAATGCCATTATATTTTAGCTTTCCTTTTCTGAGAAAAAAGTCTGCAAACAATTTTTTTTTTACATTTTTTGGTTAAGTAGCAGCGGGTGCAGAGTGATTAAAATTTTAGCGGTAATATCAAGATTTAATGGAGATCTGACATTTGAAGACAGTTAGCTGATCTTGATTAAATGTCCGATTTTTTCTTCTTGACTTGTGTATCTCGCCGAATGATTAATTCATTGACCGCAAATGTTGAAAAATTCATATCTTCGTTGCAGAAAAGTGTGTTGTCGGTTCCCAATTCACGTTTTTTGTTTTTCTTTTCATTAAACCATTGGTCATTATAAATTATCTTTATTTAATTAAACATGGCGTTACATTGTTAAAAAAAATAAATTATTCAATCAACTAAATTTGGTCAATTAAGCAATAAAAAAACATATGAATTTATCACGTTTTTTTTCAAATATCGATAAACAAGCTTTTTTTTCATAGAAAATTTCTCTAAAGTTCTTGTTTTCCAATTATAATAGTATAACAAAATTTGATTACAAAGATTATGATCGATATCAACTTATTACTTAAATTGTTTACATTCATTAGATAATATCATGAATATGAGGATGGAAGATTAGTTCATCGAGGTTGTTCACTTTTGATTCCGTATAAGCACTTTTACTTATTTTAAGGAATGCATGACATATGAAGACAGATTTCGAATGGCATTTTGATAACTTTTCGAGTATTATATAACTATAAATTTGTAATGTTAAATGAATCAATGTACGCACAAATTGTGGAATATATTCAATAACTGACAGTTTAAACTATTCCGAAATGACGTCACATATTTACCATACTGAGGGTGATTTTGTCGTATGGTTTGAGATTCATATACTTCCGCTGTCTCTCCTGAAATAAAAAACAACAAAACCAGCAGATGAAGGATGTGTGTAAATACCATGAATGGTGAATGTTTATTCCTAAAGAAATGACGTCATCGTAAGAAAACGTAGAACTAGGGGAATTATTGTAAAATAATCGATAGGGAAATAAATATTCTGAGCCGCTTCTAAATGTCTAAAAAATATGAAGTAGTATCGAAATTGAAAATTTAAAATGCTAATCACGCTGATAAAAAATAAATATTAATATTAATGATATAATATTATCATCTGGCAAACGTAGGCGTTTATAAAATTATGTGTTTGTGGTCATCATCATACAGGTTGTTTACAGAAACAAGTTCATCGAAAGCCTCAAATAGATAATTATTATCTCTAATTCACTATGTTTATGATTTTTAATATCCGATGAACCTTTTTATGTTTATTCAAAATAATGAATTTCCTAAAGTCAAAATAAAAAGAAACTTTCTGAGATCAAATAATATCACGACCTTAGAATGCGCAAAATATTACATGAATCATATTCCATGTTGATAAAGAAAAATATTAAATGTGTTGCTACGGAAGTTAATAATAGTATTATAGTATTAGTATTATCTACTATAGTATTTATAACTGGGAGGTACCTTTCTGTTGAATGTGGAGAAGGGGTCCAGTCGCTCTTCATACTGCATGGAATAGCGACTCTCCGTGTCTTCAGAGGATGACTGCCCTCCCTGTACAGAAAGAGGACCAGGTTAGAGGCTAATGTTAACAACATTACTAGCAGAGGATATATATATATATATATATATTACTAGCAGAGGATATATATATATATATATATATATATATATATATATATATATATATATATATATATATATATATATATACACACACACACACACACACCCTTGTGTGTTCTGCGTAACCTCTTTTGCTTTTGTAAACTTTTTAAAAAATCTACTAAGAATATGCATATGCTATATAAAAAATTGTCACAAGTTTTTTTTTCTTGGTAACAAGAAAAAAACAAGAAAATGAACTCTAACAATGGTCTATGTAAAACAACAGCATTTTTTATTAGACATTTGTTGGACCCTTTGTTCTAGTGCATTGCTTGGGGGAGCTCTGGGGCTATCGTAATAAAGGTACCTATGTAGCAATTATTTATAGTATTGTTGTGTATTGATTGGTTGGACCCTATATGTATATGTATGAGACAGTACCTTGGCTGGGTAACTCTGGAGGAAACGGATCTTCTCATAGAGCTTCACGTTGTCCGAGCGAAGCTTGTCTATCTCGTTCTGTAGGAGACTGATCTGTTGCTGCTGGCCGAGCGAGTGCTGTAAACACAAAACATAAAGAGCTCATGTAGAGATAGTGTTGTCGACATAAATCACAGAGTTCATGTAGAGATAGTGTCGTCTACATATAACATAGAGCTCATGTAGAGATAGTGTTGTCAACATAAATCACAGAGCTCATGTAGAGATAGTGTTGTCGACATAAATCACAGAGCTCATGTAGAGATAGTGTTGTCTACATAAATCACAGAGCTCATGTAGAGATAGTGTTGTCTACATAAATCACAGAGCTCATGTAGAGATAGTGTTGTCTACATAAATCACAGAGTTCATGTAGAGATAGTGTTGTCTACATAAATCACAGAGCTCATGTAGAGATAGTGTTGTCGAAATAAATCACAGAGTTCATGTAGAGATAGTGTTGTCTTCATAAATCACAGAGCTCATATAGAGATAGTGTTGTCGAAATAAATCACAGAGTTCATGTAGAGATAGTGTTGTCTTCATAAATCACAGAGCTCATATAGAGATAGTGTTGTCGAAATAAATCACAGAGTTCATGTAAAGATAGTGTTGTCTACATAAATCACAGAGCTCATGTATAGATAGTGTTGTCTACATAAATCACAGCGCTCATGTAGAGATAGCGTTGTCTACATAAATCACAGAACTCATGTAGAGATAGTGTTGTCAATATGAAATATAAGGAGCTCATGTAGAGATACTGTTGTCTTAATAAATGTAGAGATAGTGTTGTCAATATAAAAAATATCGAGAACTCATGTAGAGATAGTGTTGTCTACATAAATCACAGAGCTCGTGTAGAGATAGTTTTGTCCACATAAATCAGAGAGCTCATTTAGAAATTGTGTTGTCAATATGAAATATAGAGAGCTTATGTAGAGATAATGTTGTCTACATATAACATATAGCTCATGAAGAGATAGTGTTGTCTACATAAATCACATAGCTCATGTAGAGATAGTGTTGTCTACATAAATCACAGAGCTCATGTAGAGATAGTGTTGTCAATATGAAATATCGAGAGCTCATGTAGAGATAGTGTTGTCTACATAAATCACAGAGCGCATGTAGAGAAAGTTTTGTCCACATAAATCAGAAAGCTCATGTAGAGATAGTGTTGTCAATATGAAATATAGAGAGCTCATGTAGAGATATTGTTGTCTACATATATCACAGAGCTTATGTAGAGATAGTGTTTTGTCCACATAAATCAGAGAGCTCATGTCGAGATAGTGTTGTCTACATAAATCACAGAGCTCATGTAGAGATAGTGTTGTCTTAATAAATGTAGAGATAGTGTTGTCAATATGAAATATCGAGAGCTCATGTAGAGATAGTGTTGTCTACATAAATCACAGAGCTCATGTTGAGATAGTTTTGTCCACATAAATCAGAGAGCTTATGTAGAGATAGTGTTGTCAATATGAAATATAGAGAGCTTATGTAGAGATAGTGTTGTCTACATAAATCACAGAGCTCATGTAGAGATAGTGTTGTCGACATAAATCACAGAGCTCATTTAGAGATAGTGTTGTCTACATAAATCGCCGAGCTTATGTAGAGATAGTGTTGTCAATATGAAATATAGAAAGCTCATGTAGAGAGTGTTGTCTACATAAAACATACAGCTTATGTAAAAAAAGTGCTGTCAGCATAAAGCACAAATCTAGAGCTCACGGTACGATAGTGAATTAACTTGGTTGCAGCAATCGCGAATTCTACATCGATCATGATAGACCAATAATCGTCACAGGAGCTAAACCCGTTTGACCGCGAGTTCTCCGTTCCCATATAATTCAAACATTGGTACGGAGAGCTTGCAGTTTAAAAGGGCTTACATGAAGCTCTTGTTGTAATCGTGCGATAAAGGAGGTTTGAAAAAGGCATTAAGATATTTCAATTGTATTTAGTGAAAAAATCGCGTTTTTTATGCGAATGTGGGACATTTTAAAGGACAAGGTTGTGCTAAGAATGCAGAAAAACTGCTTCAGACATAGAACGTGCCATGTCATCGATGTTTTCTGTATTATGGAACGTGCAGATCTACATTTTCTACTAAAGGATACAATCAGGAAAGTTTCAACGCACAAAAGCATGAAAACATAGATAAGAAATTGGAAAACATGCTACAGGGAAGTTGCCATCTTGTACAGGAGGCGACAGAACCGGGGAAAAGTGGTCGAGGTCGGATAAGAACAGCAATGTTTCACGGCTTACGCCAGCAGTAACCGTCAAATACACGGAGAGGATGTACTCCAACACTGTGTCAAGTGTGGGGAAACAAGAAGTAACGCAGAAAGAGACGAGGGATGTACAGTGATAAATGGTGGCCAGGACCAAACTAATTTGAACAGATTTTGTTTGAACGGTTTTTGAAAACAAACCTTTACAAGAAAGAAACTTATGCAACAAACTGCGTTTTTCCCCAGTTTAATGAATTAATTGCCATTATTTAGGACATATATACCGACGGACAAAAAAAAATGTTTCTCTATTTTTCTTTTGTCTATAGCTTGAACCTTGAAACATTATTTTTAAAATTATGCATATAGAAATAGTGTTAACTGTCAACTGACGGGCACATTGGATGACCTGTGAAATCCAAATTGCCATTCTATATAGGACCAAGGATATATTTCAAACGATAAACAACTTGTTTTGTCATAAATCTATTTACAACGCCTTGAATCCTGACAAATGAAAACGATCATACGATCAAAAATATCCATTTTCAATTTTAAAAATAATGCAAAAGTATTTGCAGGCCCAAAAACATAAAACGCTAACGATATTAACAAAGCGTGCAAAAGATATAGGACAAGATGTTTAAGGTCAAAAAATGAATATGCAATGGCCAAAAGTGGAGTTGTACAGGTGCATTTGCAGGCACGTTCTGCGAGCAATCAACAGGATGCTTTATGATTCATTCTTGGAAAACCCACGAACTCTTCGATACAAGTTGACATTTTTATTTTCATTCCCTCGGTCTTGTTGAAATACATTGTCAATGGAATCTGTATCGTAATCCCCTTATTTTCCTACTTGGTATTTTGTCATGAAAATACAGATATTTCTTCATTATTAAAATCAACTGATAAGTAAAGACATTTTTATAGATCAGTTAAATTATGAACTTTTCATATCTAAAGCGAAATTTATTGAGTTATCTTAAAAATATGTCAGAAAATCAAATAGCAAAAACGATGTTTTAACAACAGAAGCAACGGTAGTAATGCAAATCTTACTGCTTCGAGTTCCTGCGCGCGCAATCTGTAGCGTTCCCGCTGACTCTGAACAATCGGCAAAATGGAATCAACCGCTGTCTTATCTCCTGTCGTTACCCCTAAAACATTATTTTAAAAACAAATTTACACAATATTTTAAATAAACTGCGACATAGTTTTTCAATCGAGCAAAAAATCATTAAAACCTGGAATGACGTCTTTCACTACTTCTGCAACTACATCCGCCTCAACTAGACTTCCGGTGACAGGTTCCCCTTCCGCTTCACCCCGGAACATGGAGGACACGGCGTTGAAGCTGCGCAGATCCTCCTCCAGCTGAGTGATGAGTAGCTTCTGTTCTTGAACGGTTGACGCAGCTTCCTGGAAGTCCTCCTGCAACTTCCGGTACCGTTCTGTAAACAGATTTGTCGTTAAACTTTCTGTTCAGGCTTCTCAAAACACAATATTGGAAAAGATTATGTTAGATGAAGTTAGATGATGATTCATCATATATAAATATATATATTAGAAAATGAATACCCAGCGAAGTTGTTCATTTTAATTGTTCGTTTCCTAAGCTCTGTCAATTAAACCATCCATGGTTCTTAGTTATATAATTAATATTTTCTTTTCTTATTTCTGTTTCTAGCCAGAGTAATCGCTTAATATATTTTGGCAGGGAATGGATTCTATGTTCTGAAATTTGGATTCTATTCGAAAAGTGTTATAACTTCAAATAATATGACAATGAACGTGATGATATAGTACAACAAGGGAGTTTCGGGTTAACGTTATAAGCCACGATTAAGAGCTGTTTGTTTACACACACTAAATGATGAAAACTGTACTGATGTCAATCATTATTATTTTATAAATTGTCGAAGACGTTTTTAAACTCAACGCGAATAAAGATCCGGCTGCTGCCGGTAAGAATTTAAATGCGCGAGGCATCAACTTTGCAAACATATATATACATGTATATATACATATAGCAATAAAAACTGCATCGCTTATCTTTATATACTCATATTCACAATTAATAGCGCTCCAAATTGTCATGCGATGTCGGCTATCTAAAGGCCTATCCGCTCGATGACGACGTTCGAACTGTCATGTACATTAACCAAGGGTCCTTCATCATGGGTCCAAAAACGGCCTAAACTCTGACACGGGGGCTAAATTTTCAATCAATCGTAACTGCTATTTACGTCAGTTACGCATGCGAGCAATTTGATAAATACAACTTCAGACTTCTGTCAAAGTTTCCATATTTACCCGCGGCTACGGGGCCGCCGATCGCGGCACGGTCGGGATCAGTCTTCCTTTGAATACACGTGCAGCTCGGACATAAATTTTCGCGGGATCCATGTTGTAATTAATAACAATTAGTCGCACTCCCATGGCCATCAGTTTTAGACCGAGAGAAGGAAGGTTTTCGGTTTATAGATATACTTTGATTCGTTTGTATACGATTAGCTTAAGGATATTCTTATCAACATCACGGCCGTTATTAAATTAATCAAGAATGAATCATCCTGTTGACTAAACTTGCCTCGCGCCAAAAGTAAAATACACGAATCTTTTCTTCAATTTAACGAACAGTCTTATTTTCATTCACAGTTAATCTATATTTTGATAGATAATAAATACTAATAATATAGATATTTTCAAAAGTAATCTATTAAGTGGAATGAAAATATGTTTACGTGTTTTTGTTTTAAATGAAGTACTAGTGTTTATTTGAATTCCTTCTTTCTTTCCTTTTGTTTTTCCCCAAGAAACGACTACTGGTATTATTGCGTATAAGGCTCGTCTTCATCTCGTCTGCTATTTACTCCAAAAATGGACACTGCGGTTTGACAGATTGATGGCTTAAAATTCGAATTCTAAATATCTCCCGCATTATCATAAAATGGCTATAAAAGTTTTCACAGCCAATACACTCATTAAAATGCTAACTTTAATTTCATATTTTTTTTTTTAAACTGACAATTGCGGTCAATTGTTTACGGCGTACAGGTAGGACCCGATCGGAACATTCTGATCACGTGGTCATTCACACCTGCCTTCAATTTGTCTTTTACGCATCAATCCAAGTGACCTATTGGAACTGTGTTCCTAAATTCGACCATATAGAATTCGATCAATTAAACAAACTTTTTGGTGTTCGACGATTCTTGAGATGATGGTTAGCAGTTAAATTTTTTTTTTAACCAAATATCCGAGTGTTTCGCTATGCCATTCACTGGTCGGGAAAATTTATGGCAGACACAAACATTGGGAATAAATCATAACTCACGATCGTTTTAATTATTAGTAATTGAAAAAAAAAAGAAGCGCCTAGGGGTTTAAAGCTACAGAATTAAAGACCGAGGTTTACCACAAGGAACGGCAGTATGTTGAAGTTACATTTTGTAGGCGTACTTGTAATCTTTAATTTGAAGGGCTGAAACTTCGGCATATAAAGAAAAACATATGTACAACCCTGTAAACAAATCTTATTGCCTAAATTGCCAAAGAAGAGCGGTCAAACCCATATGCCCCTTTTGGTTACAAAACGGAGACTTCTACAGTCAACTCGTAAAAATTTGGTCGCCAAAATATGCATAGATTGACAGATTGTTGAGATGTTACAAGATTGATATGAACGGTCTCTTTCAAATAATATCCACGATATTTGCGTAATATATTTAGTGCAACAAGACGAAACCTTGTATATTTTTGCCCATCCAAAACCATTAGTTGTATCCGATGACAAACATTGACGACAAAATAGAATTAGATGTCAAAATTAACAAGAAAATGAATCAATTTCAATTTTGTTCAGGCATGAAGACTCTCACTAAATTTGTTACATATTATAATTTTAAACAGTAATTTATATAACCGCATCCAAGACAACATCCTTAAACGTCATCGTTGCAAATCCCTGCGTGTCCGTTACAAAAAGTTTGATCGCATGACAATAGAAAAAACATTAATTGATGGCAAACTCTTTGTACTGATAAGGAATGTAAGTACAGAGAGTTGATGGTACAGACATCAATTTCTTGTTCCTGTGTGCGATAAATAAATTGCTGCATATTGCCTCCCCAGGGGACCTGTATAGGGATAGGAGAAATTATGGGGCGGTTTGACAGGTAGCCCCGGATTGTTCATCAAGACGACAGTTCAGCGTACAAAATTAATGACCAATGTTAGCGAGCACTCTATTGGAAACAGTTACCGTCATTTCATTACAGATCTATGGCCAAATATGTTCTCTATACGATCTTCAATAAATCTCCGAGACACATGACAGGTAGAGCGAAAGGCTTTCTGTTCTACTTGATATTCACTTACAGACCCCTTTTCAATTTTGAAAATTAATAATTCAACAAAAAAAAACGATGCATATAAATTTTAGCTGGCTCCTGGTTTGACAAAACCCAACAATGAAACTATATGTTGTTACAAATTACTAGTCATTTTTGTAGTTCGGAGCGTCTATTTGTCAGTTTACATAAATTCATCGATCTTTTATCTATAATTCGGAATTTTCAGTACACTTCTTGACATTTCTCGAATTCTCAGTAGTCTTTGTGCAGGATCAAATATCTTTCTACGTATTTTCTTTAACGAATCGCAACGCTACTGATATGTCTGCTAATTTAAAACTTAAAAAAAAAAACCGACCCAACGTACAAAGATAAATGATAATACCACGGTACTTTTTCATCGATTTTTGTCCGTCATATCCGTACGAAAACGGAAAAATAAAGAGAAGTGGTTTCTTTTCTATCAATACTAACGACAACGTCCGCCGATATGCAGAAAAGCAATCTATTGATTTTCAAACAGCCCTGATTTGTAATTGGAGTTTGACTGGATCGGCTAAGCAATGAGTTGAAGTATAGACTGGATCGGATATTTATATACTACGAGTTAGTGTTTGACTGGATCGTATATCGAGTGATCTTGAGTTAATATTTGACTGGATAGTTGGAGTTTGACCCGATCGGACATGCAGCGAGTTGAATTTTGGACTGGAATCGGATATCCAGTAATTTAGTGTTTTGACTGGATTGGATATCCAGAAATTTAGTGTTTTGACTAAATCTGATATACAGTTTGTTAGCGTTGGACTGGATAGGATATCCAAGGATTTAAACTTTGGACTGGTTCGGCTACGCAGTGATTAACAAGTCGTGATTAACGCAACAAGCCAACAACCACAACAAATCGTACACAAAGTCATAGATGAAACATTTCACAATTAATCTTAAAAACAGTCTATGAAATGATTAACTGAAATCAGTGAATTGTTACGATATTGTTTGTAGTGATAGCTTCATTCTACACTAGTGATTTCTAGTGTTCATCCGTTCAGAAACATGGCCGGTTGCAGGTCTATAGTAGACTAAAGGTGTACAAACAACAGGGCAATGAAAACCGGTCTCGAGCACGATGCAGCAATCTGAACTCGTGTGTCTTTTTAGAAGATAGATTCTTCACATTTCAAGTAACCATTTATTGTTTTTTCCAAAGCATATCACACGATTTCTGCATTGCAATCTGACAAGTTACAAGATCTCTTAGCGACATCCAGTCCAAACATCGCCATGTTTTGGGTTGTTGGGTTTTTTTTGCCTGAACTCTTCATTGCGAAGACAGCACCAACAAAACAAAAAGAAGGAACACGACTCTTTCAGTTTAGAAATAGTTTACTGATGTGTAAGCACCTATATATATTTATATATACTTATCTGTAGTAGTTATGGATAACAAATAAAATATAACACATTTTGAAATGCACTGTGTTATAGTGAACATGTAGAATATGATACAATGGTTATAGTACGAAAACATACTGTAGCAACATTCAGACTAGACCATGATTATGTAACACACACATTCATGCCAAAGAATTTCAAGTCTTCAATTTTCTTTCTTATCATAATAAGGAGATGATGAGCAAATTTTTGCGTCCAAAAAAAAAACAAAAAACCAAACAAATCATCATTAAAAAAAACAAAGAAATGTACAAATATTACATTCTTATTTATAAAAAAAATTAAATGTTTGAAAATATCTGTACAATTATTTAAAGTTTAAGAGCATTTTCAGGGGTGAAACAACAGTTTGTAACATTTTGGCAAATGTACTTCATAATGCCTGAAACTACACAAATTTAAATAATATCCAATTCAACTTTAAAGATATCTTTTAACAAAAAACAACGAACTCAAAAGCTTAGCGAAAAACAAGACAACATAAATAAGGATGAATAATTAATAATAATAAAAAAACCTTTGGTTTATTAGCAGAGGTGGGATCTATAGAATTAATTCCTCTCTGTTGCAGTCCTCTGTGAACAAGACCAACATTAGAAGCAGGCCTACATGTTTATAATTTGGGCCGAGGAAAGAAGAGGAAAAAATCTTAAGACAGTTTAGCAACAGAAAGGAAAAGAAGTAAAAAAAAAGTATAAGGCAGTGCCTTAGGAATAAAAAGAAGATGGATCAAACTCAATACATTTGGATTTATCAAACAAATAAAATGTCAGACACATTAAGGGGTGGGGATATGATTAAATAAACTACTACAGTGCACATATGGAGAGCCTATGGAGCCAGATTGTCACTATATAGGCCATTATACTAACAAGTGTTTACACAGTCTTGGGGATTTCTACTCCAAATTAAAGCTATAATCAAAGTCCTTCAGATTTCACTATTAACAAATGGACTACACCTGTATATATGAATCCTGGCATATGATAGTGTACATATAGTTGTCTGTCTGAAACCAAAACCACATTTGTAGGGGTTATATAACAATCACAACAAAGTCTGGCATCCCTCCAATATTTTGCTATCCATATACAATTCGGAGCAAAATGGATAAAACCAAAAAGTCTGGAGAAAAAAATAATTTGTCTGACATCATAACTTAATAATAAAACAACTGAATGTAATTTAAAAAGTGTTTGGAGTTAAACAATTAAGACATAG
>CM035814.1:47005293-47022793 GCA_020458035.1 Magallana ariakensis | reverse complement strand
ACCAATGAATGATCACCCAGGCAATATATTCCACATACATTGTCAGCAAGTCCTGCCTCAGATATAATGCTGAATTAAACATGCTAATAGAATGAATTGTTTTGTAAAAAAAAAAAAATAATAATAATAATAAATATCAAATAATTTCAAATTGATAAATAAAAGCCTAAGAATAAATTTCCTTTCAATCATGCACTGTTTATATGAAATATGTCCTGATTATATAAAATATGCTTTAAACTTTAAAAAAAAAAAAATAATTGCTCATATTAGTTCTTGCACATGCAAATACTA
Source organism: Magallana ariakensis (assembly GCA_020458035.1). Lineage (NCBI taxonomy): Eukaryota > Metazoa > Mollusca > Bivalvia > Ostreida > Ostreidae > Magallana > Magallana ariakensis. Next base: position 47,022,499 of record CM035814.1, on the reverse strand, counting down.
GTAAAAAATAAATCATAAAATCATAACACACCTTTCTTTGGCGAGATTGCTTTCAGTGCCATGATATTTCTCTCATCAGTGGCCCATGCGTACATCTTCCTGTATGATTCGCGTCCCTTTTCTGTAAGCTTGTCCCAAGACTTTGGCTTCGACAAAAGTTCACTCACAGTGCCTTGCGATAACCCAAGCACATGCTTGGCAAACAAGCGCTGTCCTATGTTATGAATACTGAGAAGTTCTCTAACCGTTTTGGCCACTAGAGAGGTGTCTATTCCTTGTGAATTACTCGGGTCAGTTTTCCCCATAGACATACTCATATAATTAGGGAGTCCATGTCCATTCAAGTAGGGGTAAAACTGGGGAGAGGGAGGGGGTGGGAGATTGGGGGTACTGTCTCCAGAAACACTGGGCATTCTCTCCAGGGATAAAGGTCTTTTTGAGTTCATTTTATCAGGCAATGGCTCCTCTTTAATGCCATTGCTTGATGGCGTGGGAGGTGATGAAGGAGTTGAGATTCTGGATGAGTTTTGGCGCTGATAGGTTGAAGCTATTTCTTCTCCAAGCATGGAGGCAAATGCAGCAGCATTTTCAGAAAGTGCAGGTGTTGTAGTTCCTGAAAGAAAGGTGCAATAATGCACATGAAAGCTTATTTTGGATTAAGAAAAAGCTGGCTGGCTAAATCATCGTTTTCCAATAAATTTATGAGCAGACAGCAGGGTTTTTTGGGACATGCAATTTTTAAGATTTTAAATTGTTTGTAGCTTGCATGCCATTGAACAATTTGAACATTTTTGGAAAACGTTTGGTTGGGTTTTGAACTTATTGCATTTCATGGCCATTACACCTTTCTTCCACATGTCACAAAAAAAATAGAGAGAAGAAAAACTTTGAAATATGGTGCAGTCATGAGGAAATGAAATGACTTTCTTCAGTTAGTACAGAAAATCAAACTGTAAGTATAGATCTCTAACTATAGAAACTCAATGAAACCTGATTTCCTCATAATCTTTCTTATTCCTGTTTATACAATTTTTTGTAATTTTTTTTTCCCCATTTATATTTACAATCGACATTATCACTAGGATAATTTCTCTCCTGGTCACAAGGGAAATAACAAATCTGTAAAATACTTGTTACCTCCCTTGACCTTTTATTTTTATGAATCAGGGTGTGAAATGATGGCCAGCTAAGACTACAGAACCTCAAATAGCATGCTCGACTTACCTGACAGGTCACTGTTGTTAACTTTCAGCACTGTGTTCTCGGACTGCAAGCTCTTGTTCTTCTCCAGCAGAAGAACTTCCAGAGACTTGGGCTGTATGTCGCCATCTGGTTCATCAGCACCCATCTTATTGTTGGAGAATTCAATGGACTTCATCACACTGAAAAGGAGAAGAATGACGATGTCAAATAAACAGAAGAAGCAGGTGTACAGGTGGATTTTAAACCATTCAATCACTGACATTTCCAAACCAAACGTAATGGCTTCATATTTTCTTTATCCTTTTCATGTCTTGCTTTTTCCTTAGTTAATGAAAAAAGAGGTAATTATTTTTTTCTTCTATCTCTCTCCCTTGATTATGGCTGTCTACCTATCAGTCCATTCCTTATGTAAACTAAATTTTCATTAGGCAGTGATCTTCAATTTCTCCCATTAACTCTAGCTTAAAAGAAAACCTTGTCAAATGACATACTGTCACAAATATCTTGTTAACATGCAATGAAAGCATCTGTTGGGGAGGTTGCACACTGAGCATTACATCCCCTATGACCTAATTACCTAAGCTCCCTTTTGATTTCCTCATAGTCTTCTTGAGATTTGATCTTCTCCTCCAGCAATTTAAAGGCTTGGTTCTTGGTGGCCAATTCATCCTCAAGCTTTGAAACCTGCAACAGAAAATCCCAAAATTTACAATTAAATTTCCTTAAACTGGAAAAAATAAACCTCATGCAAGATACTTAATGTTGATTCCTTGCCATCAAATGATATTGCGGCAATTAAATCTTTTCACATTTCAGTTTTTAAATATATTAGATATCTGTTGAGTTATTTCAGGTAATGATTTTCATCGGATTCTGTCTGGCTAATAGATCAAGTCTGCCCAGATGTTGCCACATTGGAACATTACACATTCACAGCAGCAATCAATCAATATTTCAAATGATCACCGACCAACTCACATCCAAACCAGATCAGTGTACAACTCAAAGGCAATACAAATAGAAAATTCATTTGCTTCAATCCATTTGTTAGCTTAAAAACAACCTAACAATCAATACAGCAGTCCAAAATATTGATTCATTGATTTGGTATAACTTGTCAATGTATTCATATTGATTTTTATCCCCACATTGAAATTTATTGTTGAACTAATACATAATTTGAAATCAATATCAAGCTCTATACATAGGCAATTGACCTGTCAATCAAGTTCAAAAAAATTACCATTTCAAACAGCTATCAGTAAATTTATCTATATCTGGTTTGACAAAATTTCCATGAAAATAAATGAACATTGGTAAAAATATTGTATTTACCAGTAGTAAGCTACCAGTACTTCATATCATGATGCAGCCTAAAGCAACATTTATTTTATTTACTCTCATAAAAATTGTTATCTTTATAATCACATTCTTATGTGTAAATAAGACTGGTAATCATATCTAAATTTTGATGCAGGTAGCACATGCAAGTTGTTAATTTGCAAAAAAAAAACCAAAACAAGTCTTGATCTCTTTTCAGTTCATAAAATATTTATTTCACTAATGCACATTTATCTTGCAACAGTTCAAACATAATTACTCAGCTCACTTGTCATTCTAAATGTACCACATGGTTAAATTTCGTAGAATAAAAAAAAAAGTATTAATTAAGTTACTTTAATTTATAATAAAGAAATTCACATTTTGTGCACACATAAGAACAACCCAGCTTAATCTTTTAAGCCTATACACTTCAATTTTCTCTGGGGAAATTGAAACACAAAATATTGATCCGAGAAACAATCGCATGCACGATTAGTTGTTTGTAGCTGTCAATACATAATCAATAAAAATACTGTTTCTATGGTAACTCGGGGATCTTGTCTAATATGCAGGAGTTCTGAAATCTATTTTGCCGTCAAATATAGATCATCTTGCATTGGGATGTATAAAACCAAAAATCAATAGCCTTCCAACATTGATTTCACATCAACTACCATTGTATAGTTTTGTGAAAAAAAATCAATAGTAGAAACTTAATATTGTAGAATATCTGCCATCCTGACACTCCCTGGGAGAAATATAGCTATCTTTTTCTGTCGCAAGTTTTAAGCGCCATTACATCTTGTAATCCCTACCTTTAAAGCTGACTTTGAAGAAAAATAAAGCAATAAACCCTCATTAAAATAAAATACAGCTGTCAAATGCCTTTAGCTTTAATAACCTACTTAAATTTATCAAATTTTTGGGGGTATCTTTTTAATAAATACTTAGCACTTATTTCTCTACCGTAAAGCAATACATGTACTTTTATATTAAAGTAAAAAAAATTACGCAAAATGGTATATAAAATGATTTCAGTTTCATTAGCAAAATTTGTAAAAATAATAATCAACACTCAGAAAAAAAAACTCTCAATAAAATCCAGCCTTGAAAAAGTCACCTTCTTAGTGAAAAGCATGTTTTGTCTCACCTAAACGGTATACGGGAATTCAATTAAATATGTTAGTTGTTAAATGTGACAGGCTACCACTTTCATTTACATACTTCCAAATTATATATTTGATAAACTACCACCGTGAAATATAAATCTGAATGTGGTCGAAAAAAATTTGTGTATTTTGGCATAATATATGAAACAATAAATATGATTTATGGTTCCAGTTTTTCTGCTTGACTGGAGAATGTTCTAGGTGCGTAATAATTACAATTTTGAGAAAATTTATCAATTCTTTTTCTTTCTCAATATTTACATTAAAAATTAAACTTTTTTTTAAAATTTGAATAAAGTAACAATATAAACTGACCAATATCCTCCTGGCAAGTTTTCACGTGCTTACTTCTTTGATTAATTGATATCATTTGTATAATTCTGTATCCTGAACACGTTTCTCTTTACCAGATGCTTTTAAATAATGCATACTGATGATTTACTGAACAAAAGCAACATCAAAATCTTAAGAAATATTTGACAAAGCCCGTTCATGTATGAGACTATTCACATAACACTCCATGGCAATGGAGATTTCTCTCTTTCTTATATCAAATCCTGTTCTGATACAAAGATTTGATGCAGACCTCTACCAGAGAAATCTTGATCCGTTTAGAAAGTCCAATACCTTTTCAGTGACATTCTTTTCTTCCCTTGCCCTTTTGGTCCTAGCCGTGTTTTACTACTATCATTATACGTGAAAGCTCCTCACACAGACTGCAGAGGTATATATACGTACACAGGGTGTTAATCATATGAATTTTTTTACAAACCTGACTGGTGGTAGCTTCTCGCAGCTTATTCAATGAACTTTGCAATCTTTGAACATCCTCAACCAACTGGGAAATCTAGAAATTTAAAGAAAAAAAAGGATTCTGTAAGTAAGATTCAAGCAATTTAGATTTTAATATCTTTGAAATTCTAAAGTTTTAAACATGTAATAAAACAAATTACTTATTTTTACCTCTTTCTCCTTTGCTGCTAGTTCATGCTCAAGGTTCGAGTGCTTGAACATATCGATGGCACGATCCATGTCTGGTGCTTCTTGAGTTGTCTCCCCTAGTTTCTGTTTCTGGGTCACCTCGGTCAACTTGCTCCGTATCTGCTCGATTTCACGTTCAGATGCTTCAGCTCGCTATAAAAATATATTTTCAAAAAGACTTATTTTTCTTTTCCAATCAAAAACTTTTTAAACTATCTGGCACACATAACCCAATGGCTTAAAGGACTGGAACAGTTAACTGCCCCCAATCATGATGCAAGTAAAGGAGATCCCATAAAATTCCATCCGCAATTAAAAGCTCATAAAGCCTATGTTAAGTTACCTTCCTGCAGCAAATCAAACGATATCTTTTTATCCTGATTGTCCATACTAGAGAGATAATTACACATAAATTGTTTCTCTCTCATCCTCATCAGATAAGCAAGCATGACTATTAAAAGGTACAAAGAGCGGCGGTAAAAATATATGCTTAATCCTGTAGCTGATCAGAAATCAAAAAGACAAATTATTGCAACAATACAATTGACATGTGAAGGCTGCGACTGGATTTATACAAATGGTGATTCAGTCAAGATGGGATCAATACCGGGCTGTTCAATACTTCTGTCTTCACCGAATCAATAATTCGACATTGATTAAATACTCTGGGTGATGCATTCTGGCAAAATCAATCGATACCCTCGGAAGCAGTAAGGCACCAGCAAGACCTTCTGTTACATAATGGACTAGACTACAATCACTGATTCGAGGGGACAGGCCCCCCTTCAGGGGACATCATCATTTTGCTACTAGAGTCTTTCCCTGTCACTTTTACACACTGTATTAATGGATCAAGATTCACTGCATCTTGAAGTAATGAACAAAGGAAATCAATAGAAAATAACCTATATTCATATCTCAAATTTAATAATGTGTACTGATCACTAAACTTGAGGATATGTGTGGGTTTCCTCTCTATTAACAGGTTCACTGATAAACTAACACCTCTGCTGGACTCGGAAAAATGATCCTCTTGCTGACCGACTAACAAACCTTCATTGTTTAATCAAAATATCACTGAATACCAATATCTACGCCAGGCTAACAACTGTTTTTAATGAAACAGTGTAATGAACAAGACAAACACGCATATACATGTATGTACCTCGTTAGCTCGTTCCAAATCTGACATCACCATTTCCATTTCATCCGATCTGTAAAAAAAATGAAATAAAATCAGATATTTTATAAAAAATTTGTAATCTACTGCAGTTTTTCGGAAAATTATCTGAATACCTGTTTTTTCTATAAAACAATGCTCATTTCATGACATAACAGTAATTAATCATCTTCATCATTAATTTTTGTTAATTCCATTGAATGAACAAATTGTGTCTTGTTAAAAAAAAGAAAAAAGTCTGTGTGCCAAGGTGTGTTCTCTCGTTTTAAAACTTCACTTCTCAATATGTTTCACTAATCTGCACCAACTATTATTTCACCCTTGAACTAACCGGCCCTCTTTAGTTCTTTTAAGAAATTTCAGGACATAACTTTCTTTTGCACTTTTATTTAATGCAAGTACACTTTAAGAAACAGGATTGCAAATTGAAGACATTTGCCTGCTGTATTGGAGGGTAAAACAGGTGCTTAAATGAACTAGATGAAGGTACGAGCTAGGCAATATTTGTCAGATTTTGGGATAAAATAATCGCCTTGTTTAGGATTGTCACTAGGTCTTGTCTATGTGAGGGGGCTAATGATAGATGAAGACTTCGACTACCCTACACCTTTGCTTTTGGCAATAATTTGGTTATAAATACTGAAGCATTCAAAGCTAGGATAAACTGCTGTCAGCATTCATAAATTACAGGTGTGATTATTTGAGGTCCTTTCCTTTTCGTCAGCCAGGTATAAGACCAGTTGGTTCAATGACCAAGAAAAAAAAAAGAAAGAAAAAAAAAGGAAAACTCAACCACAAAACAGTCATCCAAAAAAAAAAGTATAGATGAATGATTAACTACAGTAATTGTGATTCATACTGATCAGGCCTTTTAATTGTCAGTTAATTATATATAGCTATTAATAAATCTAAGACCTGCATTCTTAAAACTTCGGTCACCATCTTAAATTTAATACATGTCAAACTTAACATTTCGCATATCAGATTCATATACATAAATCCATTCCATAACTGTATAAATTTATAAATTATTGGATCCGAACCATAAATTTTAAAAAGGTTCCGAATTAACCTAAAAAAAAAAAATTCAGATTTTGACAAATTTTCGTCATCAAATTTGATAACAATACAAAAATCTACAATATATTTGCATCTGATATTTGGTATTAAAGCACCTAACACAATGTATTAATTTGCACCTGCAAAAGTTCAATTAAAACATGTTGCTGATAAGTTCTGATTTCCTTCAAATCTTCAGCCAACTGCATAATCATAAAAACTGCAGAATATCATTACTCTCTGAATGTATTACTTTTCATGACTTTATGAGTCAAACTGTGCAGTTTGGTCTCTACTATAAGAACAACAAACAATTCAAGCATCAATTATTTGTTCATAATTGCTAATTTGGTTTTCTAATTAAATATGCAAAGTCCATTGAGAAAGTTGATTTTTTTTTCTCGATTTTACTTGAATGAAATATATGATATCATAAGCACAAACTAATTTTTCCAGAGAGAGAATACATATGACCTGCTAGTCCCTACCTCCTTCCCCCTTTTTAATAATCGTACAAAACAAATGCTAGTGTCATCCTTAATATTATCATATTGGTAATAAAAAAAATATGAAATTGAATAAACATTATAAATTAAAATCACGTCAGTTTTAAATAGACTATATACACTCATCACTTGGCTTGATCTTTAATCATCAGATTTGATGTAAACTAATGAAAACCATACAAAAAAAAAATCGATTAACTTTATTTCGATGAATTCTGCATACTGATCCAATCCATTATAACTGCATCAGAAATCAATGGGTTTAGGATAGTATGGGAGATAAAATTAAAACAAATAGCCTTAATAGCACAAACAGTTACGGATTCACAAAGGACTTTCTTCAAGAAGGATTTCCAATCAATGTTTACTGATAAAATGCTTGTTCCATTAATCGCCAAATAAAAAACAACGGAGTTGACTGTCTAGTACGGGCTTCGATTTTAAAGGGGAATTTGTAACGAAAATCAAACACAATTTCAATCTTAAAAGCTAATATTGATTTCCATTGGAAATGCTTTTTTCAGTACTGTATAAAAACCCTGAATGCAAATAGCTCAGTGTATATAAAACAGATTCCAATTAAAAAGAGCCTAAATTTTTGTTTGAGAACATACAATATTTTTAATAGATGACAGATAATTGATCTGATGCAGATATAAAGAGGATGATGAAAATGGAAAATCATTTTTCTTCTCAATTACAATCTATTGTGTAATTATACATTCAATCGATTCTGAATTCAAATTAATCAGCATCAAACTATGAATAAATATCCAACTGTATTCCAAACTTTTTCTGAAAAAAAAATCCTTCAATCATTTTTTATCTACAGAATTTCCTAATTGTGACTTAAATAAAACTTTATCTATGCAACATTGTCAATACTTTGTTCATCTCTTTTTTGCAGAGAGAGAGAGAGAGAAAGAGAGAATGACTTCATTACTTCAGCAGATGCCTGTAAGACTGGTAACAGTTTTTACATCAAGGATAATGATCCACTGTTATCAATTATTGATTTTTCTCACAGGAACTTGAATTTTGTCTGTAAAGATCTCTAGTGACTGCTGCAGTAGCATCCTCCCCACCAAACTAATACAAACTCCACTCAATTTGGGGAATACAACTAAACCATAAAACCCAAGTTCTATACACTGCAGCCAGATGAATTCTTGCAAAACAGAAAACAATTGCATGCAACTAAAAAATAACACAGGTTATGAAAAAACTGACAAATGAAATTTGATATCATGAAAGAACACTAACTCTATTACTCAATTTCACAGCCTAAAACTGGGTCAATGTTGTTATATACCTTTTGATTTCATCTTTGTCCTCCTCATTCCTAAAGTCTTTTTTTCGGAATTTTCCCCCAGAGAGATGTAGTTTGTGACTTCACTATACATTAACCAGTATGATATCTGGTGCTGAAATTGCCAGCTAACACAACATTCAAGGCAAAAATATTGATTCTGCCGGCATGTATTACATGTATATAAATTCTATAATCAATAGAATGAAATATACAGATGATTTTTACACTGAATCTGTGACGCGGACTCAGGGCTCCAGCTATAGTGCTGTAGCCTATTGAGCTGTATCATTACCATTTGACAAATTACCAATAAGGAGTTACAGCCTCCAGCCCCCATTAAAGTGCTAAATACATTCATTAATTTTAAACTCAAAGCGAAGGAGATAATCATTTTTATTCCAAAAAACATAAGTAGATGAGCCTAAGATCAAAGGTGCACATTAGCTAAGAAATTGTACAGGAGTGCCCCAGGGTCCACAGTCTTTATGTTAAGTTATTTCTGACCAATTTGTTGTCTATTTGTTGTTTGAACATTAATAGATCCTGGGCTACTATTCCCTATATCTCTATGATTAATGAATCAATTATCCTTTGAAACACTATTATATAGTTACTTTAATGTACATATAGATATCCAGATTTTTGTTTTTCGCTTATTGCTTCATATTTTTATTACAAGAGAGACAAATCTACAGGGAATTTCAGACTAGAGAATTCTTAGTTTAAATTCCCAAATGTACCCATTGTCAATTTTTTACTTCATTTGTCCATCACATGCCAAAAAACCCATACAGTATTTCCTAGGCTTAATTAAAATACATGTAAATGGGCTTTCCTGTATGTGTTAAAAAAACATAATTTTACCTCACTTTTCAACAACAAAATCAAGTTAAGAATCTGTCATCTAATAAATGGCTCTATACTCTATTTTTTTTACTGTCATTTTAATTTAAATTTTTTTCTAGAACCATAAATGACATCTCCCCAAAACATCTCCAATTAATCACCTAAATTCAGTCCCCAATTCAACCAATAAAAACCCAGTATCACTGACCTAGGTACAAAAGACACCTTTTTAACCTAATCAGCCAAGAGGACATGAAAAACAGATAAAACTACAGTTAGGGATTATTTAAGGCATTTTACAACATCAACAAAAACACAAAAATCACACATAAAAATCAAATGAAAGGGAAAAAACAATCAGCAGAAACAAATCCTTGGACAGGATGTGCATTTGTCAGTCAGATGCCTGCAGGACCTGCTACACGGGCCCAAACAAGGGAGCCGTACAATGGTGATTGCCGTGTACATCGGAACCAATTAGACAAACATTGACAACCCCCGTGACCAACCTATCAGAGCTTTCATCAATAACCAGACAATATAAATCAATAGCCGGACAGATGACGACCATAGCTTCACATAACGGCCATGTATGTGACTAGTGGACAACTAAAAATCAATGAACAGACAGATCGGACAATGGAAATCAATAAAGGCACTATTTGTTATTGACAAGAAAACATAAGAAACCAATATCTTGGTGTAGTAATGAGACATCCGTTTGTCATATTTACAGTCTATATCTGTGTTAATTGATTCTATAATATCTATGTATCCATAAATGTAACTGTTCCTAGCTGGGAAATTAGGGCAAGGGGCTGATGTTGATCAGGTTTTTGTTTTCATAAACATGTATTAGCTGGAACCATTATGGCTATTCTGAATAAAACTTAGGAAAGAAATAATCATTAATATAAAAAAAAATTGTCACCTTGTGTATAAAAATAAATTTGTTTTTAAAAATTAATAAAAAACATACAAAACAATTTTTTTTTGTTTCATACAAATTTTTTTGTACCAATTTTTTTTATTTCAAAAAAAGAAAGAAAGAGACTAATATCTTTTTTTGAATTCTGTAATTATTTTTTTCATAATGTGAATGTGTGTGTTCCGTTTATTCATGTAAATTAAATCAGAGGTTCCTTCAGCACATAAAGTCAGGGATTTTTTTCACGCATGGTGAAAATATTAAGTGTTTTTCTACTGCTTGTGGTTTAACACCCCGGCCTGCCAAGACTTTTAAAAAGCTCTTTATCCAAACTGCGTTCAAATATAATTTCTGGCAGATTCAAAACGACTTTGAAATAAAAAAGTATATTTATAACCAGTGTTAGATGAGGGAGGGACTAGCATTAAGAATGGGGTGGGGGGATCGAAAGTTAACTTACTTGGCTGCAGTGGCTTCTTCATATTTTGCTTTAACCTCAAACAACTCGGACTGTACATTCTCTAAAGCTAGAAGAGAGAAAGAAAAACCGTTAAACATTAAAAAAAAAAAAATTACATCAACTTTCATCATATTTCCCAGTTAAATCTTAAATATTGTTACAGTTGGTAGGCAGCTTTGCACTGGTTGACATATAACAATCAGATTTTCCATACCTGTTTCATGTTATCTCCCATAATACCAATGAACATTGATTATCAATAAACTTTCATAAGATTCCAAATATGTAAAATAACTCTGTCATTGTGTAACATAACAGAAGCTGCATGATTCCTATAAGGATCAACTTCGAAAGTTCGAGACAAACAAATCCACAGGTGCATACACTTTGGGCTGCACTAACAGCTATGAATAAAGTGATCGAAACAACCAGAATACCAAATTTAAGCCAAAAAAAATACTTATTGGTATTCATTTGTTTTAGCGACCAATTAAAAATCAGAAATGTCTAAATATAATTGACCTTGACTAGGGAAAATACATTAATCTGCATTAGAATTCACTCCTTGGCCCCAGCATGTCAAATTTCACAATTTCTGTCAATATCAAGTCCTCTCCTTCTTAATGATATAATGTCCATATATTGGCCCATCCACAAATAACTTAGAACAATGAAGGGTCATCCTACTGTCAATTTTGGTAATGGTTGACAGTGGCCCACGATTTAGGCATGACAGCCAATCAATTTCTTGTGTCCTCCTTGCTATTAATTCACCATCATTAAGAAATTCCTGGCCGGAGTTTGCAACATAAATAATGGTGGCTGACTAGCTACATGTGTTCAAGAAAAGTGTTTGTCGTGGGGGCTAAAATGGAATATATCAAAAACACAATCCTAGTTAACTGAATTTTTATGCGATAAATTCCAATAAAGACGCATTTACCGCATTGCTAACCACCTTAAGAAAAAAAAGTTGATTGGTAACTTTTGTAACAATACGACCTACTGAAACTGCTCTAATAGTCTGGACCGTTCGTACGCACCTCACAATCGAGACTTTATATACCTCAATGTCGAAAAATAAATCAATTACGGGCATCAAGTCATCAAATCTTTCAATTTGAGCAATAAATATTTACCAAATTTGATTGACTTTATGATACAGAAATCAAATCAAAATTTTAAATCATATGTTCATTTTGAATAAATTAGACCAAAAATGATATTAATTTATGATAATTGCAACCACAATTAATATGGTTTCTATGTAAATCAGATCAAATGACACTTGCCAGGATAGAGAAGCATGTGTCAGTTTCACAGAGAGTGACATTGATTTGGCATTAGCTATACTTGGTAAACAAATAAAACTTGCATTGATATCTATATTCTAACCATGTAAAATGTCCCTTGCGTGTGAGTTCATGATGGACAGCTATCAACAAGTTTTTTTTCCAAGTAAAATCTATTTTCAGTCACGAAAAAAAATTCATGATTATTTTTCTTTTTTTATTTTTAAACATATTAACATGTTTTTTTTTCTTCTGTATATGGCAATGTCTACATAAAACAATGAATTATTTTCAAAAACTTATTTCAGAAACTATAATAAGATTAACTTTCATATAAATGGAATAAATTCTTGAATGTTTAGAGTGGATTTATATACTATACTTCTTTGTTCCATTGCAAGAGCAGAATGAATTTCAGCATATTTACAACCGTATATGGTTTAATATATCTAATTGATCTTGTTTATCAAAATTGCTTTCACAGTTGTCTTAACTTTGCATATACTGAAAAAAATATTTACAAAAAATTGTCTATATACATGCTTTAACACAATTTTCATAGCCCTTTGCCCTTCAAAATCTTTTATTAAATTTTTTGTGTTAAGCTTTGGGTATTAATTATCAGAGCTTTGGGGATTATCAGAGTTTAATAATGAAAATATCATTGAAAAACTAAATGGATGTTTTTGTCATACTTCTAGACTTTTTAGTTTTTAGAATATAGTATCATTCTAAATGTTTGCAACAATTATCCTGATAATTATGCAGTGTTTTATTTTAGTTGTCTTTCTATCTAGCTGTACAACACCCAAACATCTAGGTCATACAAAACGTAACAGACCAGAAAACCGCTGTCGCCAGAAAGCCAGTTTAAAAAAAAAAAAAGAGGTTTTTTTCTCAAGGACAGTTATCACCGTGAAAAAAAGAAAAAATGCCCCCAAAAATTAATAGAAGGATATTTGTTCCTCTTTTACCACATGTGTGTATCCACATTTCAGCTTAATGTGTTGTATGTTCAATCAGTAACGTCCAAAATTGAGAATAATCACGCCAAGGATATAACTTCAAGAAAGAATGATTTAATAATTTAAATATTGTGTTCATGGATTTATTGAGGAACAAAGGAGATTATCAAAAGCTATCAAGGTTGTTCTTGCTTCTTCTTATTTTTACAAACGAAAAGCGATTTTTGAGACCAAGATTAGTTTCATATCATCTCATTGTTGACTGAGCTTTTTTTTAGTAATCATTTTTATTAGAAATTATTGTAAACTTTTCATTATCAGTATTGGTAAAAAGCTAACAAATTTCTTTTATTCAATTAATCTTTCGTTCTAATATTATATACTGTTATATCCTCGTCTCTTTTATTCAATAAATAAATGGTTAACCATTGATGGAATAATAATCTCATTTAACAGAAAAATCTACCATAATAACTATGTGTAAGTAAACAAAATTCCCAATAAAAACAATACATTTAGAGCATGCATCCATATTCAAGTTCCGAGATATTGGTTAAATAATTAAAATACACAATAACTGGGAAAAAAAATTTTTTTATCATAATTATTCTTTTTTAAAAATCAAATGAAGTATTTATCTTTGAAAGCTTTTTACAATATCTACTTTTCATTGAAATAAGTTTAATGTACATGTAAATAAGTTTAATATAAAGAGGAAACAGTATTAAAAATCTGCTTTCTTAAAAAACATTTATATTATCAATAAAATTTTACAAAGGACATAAAATGAAAAAAAAATTTAAAAAAATAGAGAAGTTACTTATATTTTACATTAAATTATTTTACTTGTTCTGATCATTTGTGAAAAAGAAAGGTGAGAGAGAATTTCAGAAAAGTTGCTACGTATTAGAGAGAGAATTGTTAGCAGTGTCGAATCCCATAACCTTTTTTTCATTGTGTCGCTATAACCTACCGCTTTGTAAAGAAGCAACTTTCTGTTCAGCCTCTCCGAGCTTTTTGGCCACTGATAATTGAGTCTCCTGTAACTGTCTCTCCTTCTCTGTAAAAACTCGCTGTAATTCCCGTTCCTTTTCTTTGCTTCTTGCCTAAATATTCACAATCAGTCCGTAAAGTAATCAGCAAATGTTGTCGTTATAAAACAAAAACTTTTTTTTTTTGTTATTTAAAGTTTTTGATTACCAAAATAAAATCACAATTGATCAATAAGACGAACAAACTTCCTCCTCAAGAAGTGAAGTGATCAAAAAGTTTGAAATCACAAGGACCTAGGTGTCAGCCGATGTCCGACAACTTTGAGAGTGCCAGAGAAATAGATTAACATACATACAGTAGTGTTGTTTGATTGATTCTCTGTTCACTAACGTATTGGCCAGCCATGCGTGACTGCTAAATGAGCGCAAAAGTATCACAGGCCTCCAAAAGCCAAGAATCAATGGTGACAGCCATGCAGACAGGCATTTGTTGGTCAAGGATGACCACCCATCAAACAGTCAATGTCACGACAATATATCTTTATAAATTATCTATATGAGGAGTTAATATCTTTTGCATAAATTGTGGATGTCAAATGGAGGAAGATACAGAATTTTTTTTACAAGCATGAATTATTTTTATAACAATTTTCATAATAAAAAAATTTGAAGGAATTTTAGGTGGTAAAGAGAATTATTTCATCTTTAATGATATTATCAATTAATTATAATTTTTTTGCTCAGAGAAATTTACTTTAAATTAACAAATACAGAGTCAACATATAGCTTATACATTTGTCTTGTGATAAAGAGTGCTTTGGCGGAAAGAGAATTGGAGGATTAAAAATATTCGGAAACATTAAAAGAGTATATATATATATCAAAAATAAATTTAGGGGAAAATTTGAAATGGATAATAGATAAAATATATAAAGTTTAAAAGCTGGTCAATTCCAAGAATAATAATTCCATGAGTTTAACCTTTATTAAGTTTTTAATTACTTTTTATAACATAAGTAGCTGTGAGTAAAATATTGTTTTTGATGATAGATATGTTTGAATCATATATGGTGGTAAATTTATAATCTCATTCTATTAATCCACTTATCTACTTGTTAAGTAAGCTTTCTTTGGCTTCTAGTTCAACTTTAAAATCCTTAATATAATATTTTCTCAGTTAATATCAAAATAATTGAAGACAGTGCAATTTGCAAAATATTTGTTCTTCGATAAATCACATCTAAGAAAGAGACATAGTAGATTTTTTTCCAATATATAAGAAACAATAAGCTATAAATGTACATTTGTATTAAAGGACAGAATTGCTTTGTATGGCTCCTCGTGTCAATGATAACATTATTGATTACCTAAGGGACAAGGGAAATCTTGACAAACATTTCCTGTGATTGGGCTAACATTGTCCAGGGCTCAAACTTGTCATAGAATAGGTCCTTCACACTTACTTCTTTGATTTACATTGTCTCCTCATTTTTTCTTTTTTATAATCAACACAATTGATAAATTCACTGAATCTAAAACTTCTTAAAATGCAACCATACATGTACATGCAGCTTTATAGAAAAAAATTGTTATCTTTCTAAATTAAGCCAAGCGGACTTCTTACAGTTTATTTTCATTTCACATTTATATGTCAATTATGAAAAAAAAAATCATAATTTTTGTTTGATAAATATCATATTTTAAAGGGGAAAAAACCTAAATTTCTTTTTAAGAAAAATATATAAAAAAAGATATAAGAAACTTAAATAAAAACAGCACAATTTAAATCCTTTATCTATGAATATTCCCCAAAATTTTCACATTCAGATTAACTAATTCCTGATGTAATTAATCTATTTACCTCATTATGCTTTGAGTACTATTACATAAAACTGCATCACAAAATCAGGAAATTTGTAAAGGAAATGATTTTTTGAAAATGGGTACTTTCAAGAAAATTTTAAAAACAGTTCCAACTTTATTAATACAAAAATGCTAAAATATTACAAAAAGGAATTGGAATAGTTAATTATGAATATATACATAAGTGACACCTAGCAGAAAATTTAAACAAAATTATCCTTCATATGATAGTTAGAACAGGTCCTACAGATTGTGACAATATGTATAATTATTATATTTTTTATTTGGCGCAGTTACAAGCTATGTACCAATCATTTATCATTTCAACATTCCCAATTAATTACTAGCTGTTACTCTTGAAGATAATAAGAATATTCTTTTCATTTAATATAAAATTTTCTTAGTATTAAAGAGATATGAATTAGATAGGTCATGTGTAAACTACTATATAAACACCATGTCAGTATTGCTAAATATTTCAAATAGCTACTTTAAGAACACATATATGTATATATTCAAATACCAGAACAAACCTTTACATAAGAAATAATATTTACTCAGTCTGTAGAGTTTTTTTAAAACTGGATGAGTAATATCATTTATAATTCGTAGAATTCTAGTTTATCTTATTGATAAAACGAGTAACTGTTAAAAATTAAAAATGACAAACACATGTATCCGTTGTTATATTCTTATAATATTATAATATCATATTATTATATTATATAATTCTTATATATCAAAAAATGATTTTGTTCCAGTTACTTAAACCACAATGCTTCAGAATATTGTCACTTCAGATAGAAAATTTATATACAAATTGTCACTTATTGAAGAAAATTTAAGAACCGCTTAAAACAATCTGGATTATTTAAAAAAGAGAGAGAAAAAGAAATGAAAGAAAGAGCAATGAAATCTGTAAGGTGTTTGATAGAAAACATTCACGATTGATTTTGTCTCATTAGCAGTTGATGGATGACTGGCCGCTCGCCTTTTAAAGGTACGATTCAAATGATTGGTTCATTAAACATTTGATTAATTGATAATTACCAAAATCCCTTCAATGCCTGATTTATCAATCAAAAGTCAAATCTGTCATGGAGACAACTAGCCAACACCAATTCCTT
>CM035814.1:46990293-46997793 GCA_020458035.1 Magallana ariakensis | reverse complement strand
CATATAAAATTGCTATTTTTCCTAACATAAAATGTAACCAAGATATTCCCTCTTCAATTCATTTATGTAAATTTTTGGAAAAAACATATATCCAATTTCCCCTCACAATGAATTGTCAATTTGATTCTATTCCTCTTATTTACCTGCCTGAATAATCATGGATCAAGGTAGATCCCTTCTCAAGATCAAAACCTCGAAATAGTTACTGCCCTACCGTCGATACATGGGATGGCTGTCTATTGATAACAATGCACGAACACGGTACATTAAGCAAACAAGTAACGTGACAGAAATTTCAATACCCCGCACCATCAACTCTCCATCAAAATTTGATATCATGCTGTTTAACAAAAATCCCCAACATCATCATATTATATTCCAAGCACAAAAAAGAAAATCAAACTACAATGGAATGCAAAAACGAAAAAAAAATCCTTGGCAAAATCTTCAGCCACAGGTGTGCATTTATTGTCTTAATTTACAATAAAAGCTTAATTGCAATCACTCAGACCATCATCATTGTCTGAAAGTCAGAAAAAAACACAAAAATCCATGTTAGTTTTGAATAAGGTTCAGAAGTATGTCATTTGATCAAATTTTCCAACACAAGTTGTTGCAACTTTAAAAAAAATCTCTCTCTCTCTCTCTCTCTCTCTCTCTCTCTCTCTCTCCAAATTCAAATTCAATTACAGCAGTTATGTCACCTTGAAGGCAGCACCATTAAGTCTATTTCTTCTTCGCATCAGTGGAAGAAAGCTTATACTCACCAATTGTGCATGTGATATTGACTACAGTGCACCCCATTATCTTCAGCATCAATAATCCCACTTCCTTGTACTAGGAGTAATAGGTTTGACAAGTTTTGGGATATTATTCAAGGCCTATCATAGCGTTTGATGTTTTTCACCAGAGCTGTCTGGCAAACAGTACTGAAGCACACTTATCGGCATAGATTAGCAGAAAATAACGCATCAGTATTATGAATTATGATAGATATCCAGATCACTTCATATTCCTACAATAGAGTTGCCATTCCAAACTAACTGCACATGCAATGATGCATGTGCATAAGCGCATAGATCTGTGAAATTCTTGCTCTATAGAAAACACAATAGTTGCTTTTACTCTCCCTTTTTTCCACCCCAATTTTTTTTAACAAATTTAAAGATTTCTTTTCAAACTAGCATCCGACTCAGCACGAGATATCAGAAGATTAAAACTCTATCCTAGTAGCATAATTACATTCTTGACCAATACTAGTCTAAAGGGAAAATGTGCTTATTCATTGGGTCAGCAGACTATACAATATTGAACTGTGGGGATCTATATTCAATTCAGACACTCAATGTCAACCACTTTGAGCAATTATTTTCTAAACCGTAAGTGGAAGATTTTGGATAGTGATATCTCCTACCTAATAAAGCCTAGCACAGCACTTATTCATACACTCTTCAATAGGGTCCTCCTTCTAGGAGATCTAGAACACACAATTAATTGACACAAATCTGTCATTCCATATGCGACCAATAAAATAACACTCAAATTACTACTTTTTCGTCACCTTTCCCATGATCGATCAAAGTTCATAAGTGGCAAAAACAAAGTATCAAAAAAAAAACCCCAGACAAACAAACAAAACTTAATATAAATATACATCCAAAATTAATATCTTGAATAAAGTGAACTGTCTTAATTTGCAAGTGAAAAAACTAATACCTGAAAACTTCACTTTTTAAATTGACTTTTTTCTCCATCTTTCCCATGTTGATCGACCAAAGTTCACAAGTGGCAAAAACATAATATCAAAGCAAACATATACAAATTAAACCACCCGCTCAAAAAATTCCCAAATTAAAATTAAGTATTTTAATACTCCGTGAGTGAAAAAAAACCCAATACCTGGAAACTCCACATTTTAAATCAGACATCGTGCTTCCTATGAGAGAGCTGCAAAGCTCTTCACTGCTGTCATGTTTCCAGACCTAACTCGACAAAACCTACCTTTATCTACACCAGCAATCATTCCAGTCCTTCCTCTTTAAGGACATGTAATTAAATGATGCTTTAACAAACATTGATGTCATCAGCAATCAATAAGCCTCAATTCTTCCTGGTTAGACATTGTGAGAGCTTTTCATTCTTAAGTTAACCTTATTGGTTAATTTGTACATGTAATATTGCCAATCAATGCCACATTGCATTATGTTACATATGACATCATTGACACATATACCGGTAGTATAGTATTGTTTTTAAAATGTAACTATTAAAAAACACATACCTTCCACTTATGACCAGGCTTCTTTGCAAATCTGAGATCTGCAGAATTTGCAAACAAAAGGAGAAGGTTTTTTTTTACTTCTTTCTTTTTTTTTCAAAAATTGATTTAGGAGGATATTTGGCCAGACATCAAACCCCGATCCGCTTTCTCCTTAATCACTTTTAGATTTGCCATAATCTGGTTTTGCTAGTGTTCCAAAATGACGTGTATCCATCCCAATCGAACAATCCAATGTCAATTTTACTGCAGTTTAATTGGATGCACTTAGATAAAACCAATGAGCATGAAAATATACACTAGTATAGCACTTGTTGAGTAGTGTATGCATGTCTTAAAATATCTTTCGAAGAAGACCTAAAAATGTATCTCCTAAAAGTTATATGCATTTGCGGTACAGAACAAAAGTTTAATCAAAGTTTCAATTCACATAGAGAAGCTAAACCAAGATTTTGTTGTTGTAAAAGATGTAAGCTGCCTTGAACTCAACATAAAGACTTGAAATTGACAGATACATATATTTGAAACACCCAAAAAACAAAATTTGCTAAAGTGAGGGACTCCTACCAGTGCCTGAAGATCATTACTTAAGACATGTGTGACCGTCTTTCTAGGACATGCTTGCAATAGCATCTGATTGGAGCTGGGTGGTTTGGCCTGATTGGAAATTGATGGCCAGGTAGCTTTGTTACCTAGCCCTTCAGGTATCTACCATAGGCAAGCATGCTGACTGGATTAAAAGCAATGTTTATATTTAAATCACTTTCCCATTATCTCAAAACCTGGGATTACCCTAAATCAATAATATCAAACAGCCTACCCCAGACTTTTAATAAACACCTTTCGTAGACAACTTGATCAACAGCTTATAGACTGACATTCAGTATAAATGTCAAATCGATACATTTTTATCCTTGTCTTCTTAATTATCTCCCCTTGCATTGCTAGGCGCTGTTTCCTCTTCAAATAATTTTCTTTATTAAAAATGAAAGAATTTTAATGTTGAAATCATACTAAAAACACAACACTTGAGTCCTTACAAAGCAATGTAATTTTTCAAGAGGAATACAGTTCCCTTTCTGAATTAGATTAAAAAAAAAACTTGAAATAGAAATAAAATCTACAAGGTCAATTCATGATTCGCACTTGAAAGGTTTACTAATTTCAATGATATAAGTATTCAGGTTAGAAGTGACTGGTAGAAAGTTCTTGTGAGTCAGATCAATGGATCGCCTATTGACTGATCGTGTAGTGGGCTTCTTAAGAGAGCAACTAAGTGTTTGAGTGCATTTTCTTATCAACTTCAGCCACATTTACTTATGAATCTGAAAATATTCTCTCATCTGAACAACATATGCACAAAGGCCATTGTTGTACACTTGTAATTTAATCAGAATTTTGGGCTGCAAGATCACAGAGGTACTTCTTAGCCAGAGTGACAACTTGGCTACAAGAGTTCCGATCATCAGAATCATTAATTGGCACACCAATCCCTATTTATTTAATTTTTTTATAAAAAGCAATCGAAAATGACATAAATAATTTCTAAGATACTCACACTTAATCCAGCAAATCAACAAAAAACTAATGAGTGACAAAAGTCCTCTTCAAAACTGCAAGGAACCAGATGATAGGCCAAAGAAACAAGATCTTGCTGAACAAAATCTAAAGCAGGTTTTGTACATGTAATGAGGCGATCGAGCATCTATAAATCTGATTTTTGATACAAAACAGAGCCAAGGATGTGTTATATCAATAAAAATCTGCCCGATTATTGTATAAAAAAAAGAAGAAGGATTTAAAAAACCGACCTGAAATATAAATCATATTCTAGACCAGTTCTCATTAGCTTCCCCAATCAATCCAGGAAGTAGCAATTATTCACGGTCTTTTAAAACCTTTTTTATCAGTGATTGAATGATTCAGTTTGTATACAAATTTTCTTCAACTGTTGCCACTTTGTATCACCAAATAGATGTCTCACCATGGGAACTCGGCAACATTCGCTATACCCAAATCAATAAAAGTTTACAGTTTTTGAAATCCTTACCATTATAAAAAAAAAATGATTCTGCACCCAGTAGCAGCCAAGCATCGTATGGACTGGAATTATAACTGTGGTATATTTAGCCGAACCTGACCCCCAAAATCACCTGACACATCTTCTGCACCAAATGTGTGACTAGAGTACAAAATTAATACACAAGACATATTTTTGCTGTTATTGATACTGTTGAGAATATATCTTTTTCAGATATGTTCTCTGCCACAGAAAATTCAGCGCGCATTGATTAGCATTTTTTAGAGCCATTCCCGATCAGAAAAACAAGAGAGACCAAAGACATGAGATAAGTATTTGCTACAACATCAAAAACATTTCCTTCAACTTTCTGCGGTCTTAACAATGAGGATAATTTCTTGGTAACCACGGCAGCTGAATGTATCTGTGGCATAATTATTCATGAACTGTTTGACATGTCGAAAAGAAAGCAACAGCAAAAACGTCATTTGTCAAGACTTAAAAAACTTTGGAGCACGATTTTCAAATGATGGTCAATTAAAATGATTCTGATAAGAAAAGTTGTCATCAAATAAATGTATCTGTTACCAATTAAACGGCAAGGAACCAAATTCGAAATTATTTCGATACCAAGATTATTGAGTCGACGTGAATATTTTATTTGACTCCACCTATTGAGCGATCGGTGAGTTTACCTAGATGATGCACAAATGCGACACTGTTGGCCCCGTGGATCAATACTTTGGCACCGCTTGTCTGAATCCCTACCCGTGATCTACCGAAATACCCTAATCAGCCTTAAAGTCTGGTCAAACAAGGAAATGTGTGATGTTCAGCGTCATTATCACTGATTTTTCTTCCCATCATTCCAAGGCATTGACAACCTGGGATCAGAGTTAGAATTCCAGAAATGGTGTTTTGCCCCGTCTTTTAAAGTGATGCCAGGTCGATTTCCAATACAAATAGAGTTCTTAAACTAGGTCTCAAAATAAAGATTAAACATTCAATCAATTTAAAATTGATGTCATTGTAAAACCCATTATCGATTAAAAAATTGAAAATATAATCCTTGCAAACATTAACTAGTCTATATTATCTTTATTAAAAGATCTAACAATAAAGATTTTTAGCTTATTTATCATGATACAGATCAAAAACATTTCACCTCCCATGGTGTTTCTCTAAAGCCAAATTTAAGAACTGACAGCAATGAATTTGATGAAAAATTATTCAAAATATATTAAAAACGTCAAATCTATAAGATTAAAAAACAAAATCTTTTTTTTTTTAGTAACTTAAAAAATATGAAATTATCCTATGAATAATTGTTACTGTTATTTAAAAAAAAAAATAACTTTCCATCAATATGGGCGATTCAGTTTTCAGATGTATTTATATTACAAAATGACCGATACGGCACAGAGAGTTCATTATGTTTCAAAAAGAGTAATTATTTACCAGAATCATTGGGCAATTTGAACAGAGTTTAAATGATGTTTATATATCTTCAGATTGATCCCAGATGTAGTTATTAGAGGGCTTCAATCTAAGCAGAGGAGCCCAACAGAAGGGCCTTTTCATGCCTTAGATCAGTGCCTCTCAAAAAACACCAATAAAACACTCTGGGAATATCAGTAAATCACAACTTCAAATCATCAACAAAAAATTCAGGTGGCTCTAGGGCACTGAGGGGATCATTTTTTTCTTCAAAAACTCAAGTTTAAAATAGAAATGATTGTAATTCATGTCAAAACACCATTCTATAAAAAAAATCATATTAAAATGTACCCTTATCCATGCATACCATTGTTAATTATATATAAACTATAATGCGAGACATCTTTTGAAATACAAATATTTTCACCCGATTCTCATCTCAAAACATAGCTCCTTTTTAACAACTTAAAACTTTAATTACTTTAAGTAAAATCATTAACAGTTTAACAACTAAACTCATCTCTGCCAACAAATGTACACAATAGGGAATTTGTTAATCTATCTTGTCCATATTTGTACATAATCTTAAATTAGAATAATCACATAGCAACAATTTTTAAAATAAATTGAAATGCAAAGAAAACTTACACTTGACTTGATCCAAGTGCCGAATTAGGAATGCGCCAGTTCGACGTCTGCTTTGCATTGTCGATATTCAATATCCTATTATCATATTCAATAGAATTGAAACTTATTCAGTACTGTGTTACATATCAGAAATTTCCATCTATACAATAACAAAAGACGGAGGGGAAGAGAAAGAAAAGATGCTTCAGCTATCAGGTGTCTGAATAAAGCATAACAAAATCCTCTCCAGAAATTGATGACCTGTGACATTTCGAACCCTATAGGTATTGATGTTACCTTGCTAGGTATTTTTTACCATCTCCATTGCTCAATGGATACATGTGTGATAAAATTACACAGAAAGATCAGGTGACTGTCTTCTTAATGGCTACTGTCAATAAAATTTAATTGAAGTTTAACTTTTCACTTCAGCGATTTACATTTTAAAGATGTCCGAGAAGCTTTAACTTCATCCTCAGCAGACATGCCTAAGTTCTGCAAACCAAGTAATGCCAGGGTGTTGTTTGACAATAATCTGCAACACAAATATTTCCACCATTTCTCTACATAATCCATTGACAGTCAAATTTTTTCAAAATAATTTAACCGAAAAAATTCAAAAATTCCTACATAAAAATTTGATCTTATTCAAACTTAACAATATCATATATACAGTGTCGCAGAGAATATAAATGTCTGAATAAAGAAAGCATGCATTAATTCATATAATTTAACACGCATGTCATCATTTTGTTAATGATGAATTCTATTGGTGTATTGAAATTAGACCCCTGCATTGACAAAAAGGTACCCCAAAAAAGTCATCAAAGGTCATCGCTTTTTAAAACTTCAGTAAAATTATCTCCCTTTATGGAAAAGAAAAAATCTTATAAGAAGTAACTTTATTTTCCCCCTTTAAGGTACCTGGTTTTTCATAATACTTGTTATTTCTTCCTTGAACCAAAGACTTAAGTTACACTGCATGAATCTATTTGTTACTCCAATGTAATGATTTATTTCTGAGAAAAGACTTTTAACTACAGTTTCTTATTATTAAATGAAAATACATTCTTTATTTCTCTGTATTATTATCATATTTTTCCTGTTGGGTTGTCATCTTAAAAATGTGAAGCTGTCA